>CM076985.1:47550810-47578310 GCA_039105355.1 Benthosema pterotum
AAACAGTTGACATGTTGCACACAAAATCTCCTGAAAAAATAGCTGCTGTTTGCGTCGCCCCTCGTTAAAAAACAATGCATTTCCAACTCCAGTTTGTCCCTATTCAGGCTGCATGAATGAACAGCAGCTCGAGCGCTCAGTTTCTGACCCCTCAATGTCGCCACTCTGCCTGAACCAAACGGGACATCATGTTGGTCTTAATTGTGCCCGAAGGAAAAAAAAGGCAGCAAGTGCGTATACTAAAACCAGTGGTTTTCAACCAGTGGTCCTAGAGACCACCAGTGGTCCTTGAGAAGATTCCAGGTGGTCCCCAGGCTAAATGATGGACAGTTGGTAACCAAATGGACCCTTAGTGGGCCCTGGTAATGAAGAAGGTTGAAAAGCAGTGCACTAAAACGACACCATAATAATGAAATCCTCCTACCTGGAGATGAAACGCAGTAGATCCGACCGCCGCTGTGTGGATATAATAATAATAATAATAATAATATGGATATATAAATATAATCCGCAGAGCTAAATGGGTTTTTTAGAAAGAAACAATAATGGTAAAATAATAATCCAGTACCACAGACAGTCAGTCAGTATGAACAGCAGCCGTTTCACATACAGTCTGTACAGCAGCAGCAGGAGGAGGCAGTGTTGCCAACTGCCAAAATCCAAAATGCACTAGTGGCATTTCCAAAATGCACTAGAATGCGCCAGAGCAGTGGGGTTTCAACCATTTTCATCCCAGGGACCACCATTTATTCAGGATTTGAGCCACATCAGAGGACCACCATTTGAGGATATTTTAGCCCCACAGACCCCAAATTTAACGATTTATTTTTGCTTTTGTCCACAATTCCAGGCTGGATTTGTGGAAACAAAACAAGCAACCATACATTCCAAAATGGCTAATTCAGATGATGAATATTTTAACTCTTGAGAGTGTAAACATGAAACCAAATGGACCCGCAAGGGTCCATTTGGTTTCATGTTTACACTCTCAAGAGTTACATTTGGCTAACCAACTTTCCATCATTTAGCCGAACCGCTTGGTTTCATTTTACGCTCTCAACAGTTACAGATCTATAAGGATCCATTTGGTTACTAATGGTCCTTTCTATGAAGGAAGGAGGATTCTATCATAGGAGGGAAAATGGTGAAAAACGAGGGTTTTATCTCTGGCGCCTGTCAATCAATTTCACCACAACTCACCAGCAAAAAAATCACTAGATTTTCCGCCAGGAGTTTTTCACTAATTTTGGCGCTAGAGGGGTCTGGAAGAGAAAGAGCTAAATATAGCGACAAATGCGCCAAGTTGGCAACACTGGCAGGAGGAGGAGGAGGAGGTGACCGATGGATGGATGGAGAGCTGTGTGTGTGTGTGTGTGTGTGTGTGTGTGTGTGTGTGTGTGTGTGTGTGTGTGTGTGTGTGTGTGTGTGTGTGTGTGTGTGTGTGTGTGTGTGTGTGTGTGTGTGTGTGTGTGTGTGTGTGTGTTGCGCGCGCCGGTGGGTGGGTGGGAGCGATCGATCGATGTTAAAGGAGAATTTCACCTATTTTCAACATCATTTCACCTATTTTCAACATTCTGTGTTCATTGGAAATGAACAAATCGTTAACATGGTTAATTATCTACATTCATTAACAATACAAGGCGAATTATTTCTTTCAGACCTCTATTTCTAGGAATTTAGGAAACACAGAATTTTGGTATTATTTCCACACAACTTTACCGTTTCGTATGCATTTAGTTGTGCTTGAAATATACTGTAATTCTGCAAACTGATAATACTGTGGTTTTCAACCTTTTTCATACCAGGGACCACTATTTATTTAGCATTTTAGCCACAGACCGCCATATGATGTTGGGTTCAGTTGATCAGGCGAAAAAAAAAAGCAAAGGATTTTGAGTCAATTTTGGGGATCCAAGGTCAAGGTCAAGGTAAACTTTATCATCCCCAGGGGAACTTTGTCTTGGGCTTTCACCCCCAAAACAGAACAAACATGACAAACAAATTCATATAGAAAACAGAGAGGGACAACATTACACGTGACACACAGTGTAGAAATCTTACATTCAGCTAGGATACAAATGTGAACCAAATGGACCCTAGCGGGTCCATTTGGTTCCATTTGTACCCTCTCAGGAAAAAGGGGTCTGAAAGAAAAATCATTAACATGGTGAAATTATACATCTTGATGATTTCATCAAGATGTATTTCACCATGATTTATTCAGACCTCCATTTTTAGGAAATACAGAATTGGGGGAACTTTTTTTTATCATATCCACACAACATCTCTAAGGTATATTAATGACACAAAAAATGTTGAAAATGAGTGGAGTTCCCCTTTACATACAGTAGATGTTTACAGCTAGGCCTATAGAAGTGATTTTTCTGTCCATTGTAATTTCAATCCATTCCAGTTCTGCATTAGTCACTGTAAAAATCAATGTTCAGTTTTACTAAGAATGTAAATGGAACTACAGGTCAATGTAATCCATTTGGTTCCATTTATTACACTCTCACTTACTGTACACATCCCATAAGGGTCCATTTGGACCCCTGGGGGTCCCCGGACCACACTTTGGGAAGCACTGCTGTGTAAAACAAGTGCTGTAAAACAAAGCTTCCGTTATGTTAATGATGAATAAACACAGACAGATCTACAAGTCCACAGTGCGTCAGACCCGCGACGCGCTGTGAGCTTGTGGATCTTCTATCATCTAGTTTGGCGTCAGTTTTACGACACTACCGTAAGACGTTATCCGTACATCACAACAGCACGCGGATACGTGAAATCACCCCTCAGAGGCTTCTGACAGAAATGTCCCTCCCCTTCAGAGCCCCCTGAGCCGCCGAGTGTCAAAGCTGCGACATTCAGGGGTCAGAAACTGAGCTGCTGTTCATGCAGCCTGAACAGAACAGGGACAAACTGAGCTGCTGTTCATGCAGCCTGAACAGAACAGGGACAAACTGGAGTTGGAAATACATTGTTTTCAACGAAGACAGAGCTGATTCAGGGCATGTGTGGCAACATGACAACTGCCTATTGTACAGTAACTAAATAAAAGAGTGGTTTTCAACCTTTTCCATACCAGGGCCCACTTTTTATTCAGCATTTGAGCCACAGAGGACCAACATTTGATGACATTTTAGCCCCACAGACCCCAAAACTAAAGATTTATTTTGCTTTTGTCCACAATTCCAGGCTGGATTTGGGGAAACCAAACAGTCCAACATACAGATCAAAATGACCATTAATCTTCTACATTCTCTAGTTGTGTAGACTTGGGATAATTCACATGATGAATATTTTAACTCAAAGAGTTACATTAACCAATTTTCCATCATTATCATTTTAGGGGACCTGCCTGGGGACCACCTGGAATCCTCTCATGGACCACTAGTGGTCCCGGACCACCTGTTGAAAACCCCCTGATCTAAAATAAAGGGATTTAAGATCATTAAATAGAGTTGTTAAATTAAATCCTTTACACTCCTACTTACTTCTGTCCCAGAAGGCAGCCAGTCTACTTGTCCCTGTTTATGTAGAAGAGCCGCCACTGGATTGGACCCATGAAGTGAACGGAGTTGTCGCAACTCTGTCACTACTGTAAGGCTGTGGGTCTCTGAATGGGCGGGGCGTTTCTGTCAGAAGTCTCTGAGGGGAGATCAGGACAGACAGAGCATCATGGCGTCGAATAATGGACTCTCATCTCTGGTAAACAAATCATTTATTTATTACTATTATTGATGTTTGTATTTAAATCAGAGGTCCTCTAAGCGGGGTCCGGGGACCCCCAGGGGTAGGTAGGTGTTGAGGTGGTGGTCCCCAGATAAATGATAGTTTAGAACCAAATGCAGTGGACCCTTGTGGGTCTGGATCCTGTGCACACATGGAACCAAATGGACCCGTGTGTACAGTCTCACAGTTAAATTAACGGTGAATTTATAATAAATGCCACTAAATTTGGGGTCCGTAGAATAATGTATGTCAAACTTACTGGGGGGTCCTTAAGTTGAAATTAAAATGGTCTGAGAATCACTGCTATAGAGTTGTAAGAATCTTACCTTATGGAGTGGTCCCTGACAACTGGCATGTCTCTTCAAATCAAATGTGGGGGTCCGCGGGCTAAGTATAGCGTCAATTCCGGGGGTCCCTGAGATGAAAATGTTTGGGGGACACTCACTGTACTATATTACTAGACAACAGAACCCACAGATGTTTACAAGATACTGTCTGTAGCATTAGATCAGGGGTTTTGAACAGGTGGTCCGGGGACCACCAGTGGTCCCTGAGAGAGTTCCAGGTGGTCCCCAGGCTAAATGATGGGAAGTTGGTTAACCAGATGTAACTCTTTGAGAGTGTAAATTTGTTTTTACACTCTCCAAGAGTTAAAATATTCATCATGTGAATTATCCCAAGTCTACACAACTAGAGAATGTAGAAGATTAATGGTCATTTTGATCTGTATGTTGGACTGTTTTGTTTCCCCAAATCCAGCCTGGAATTGTGGACAAAAAACAAAATAAATCTTTAGTTTTGGGGTCTGTCGGGTTGTGACAAATCATGACAACAAACACAATATCGTCATATAATATATAATTAGCAAGATGTAGAAAACGGCAAGATACAAGACTTTTTGTTTCGTTTTTCATCTTAGAAATTATTTTATTGTCCCAAAGGTTTGTGTGTGTCATCATGATTCGTCACGACTCGAGTTGGCTTTGTCCGCGGCGTAATCGTCTTTATATAAATTATTTTCGAAAAGTCTATGAGAAAAATGAATGGGGAATCCATTTCTGGAACAGGTGCGATGACATCACTGCGCAGGTCTATAGCCTCTTTCATGGACCCCTCCTGGATTAGAGAATGTATTGTGTCTCTCTCTCTCTCTCTCTCTCTCTCTCTCTCTCTCTCTCTCTCTCTCTCTCTCTCTCTCTCTCTCTCTCTCTCGATAGATTTTGGTTCCATTTGTACCCTTTCAGGAAAAAGGGCTCTGAAAGAAAAATCATTAACATGGTGAAATACATCTTGATGATGTCATCAGACGAATTTCACCATGTTAATGATTTTTTCAGACCTCCATTTTTTTTAGGAAATACAGAATTTTTTTATCATGTCCACACAACATCTCTAAGGTATATTAATGACATATTAAAATGTTAAATGGGTGGAGTCCCCCTTTAATGTTGTTTCTGTTGTTCCAGGGCATCGAGGGAATGTCATCAGCTGCACACGCTCTGTCCCTTCCAGCTGAGGCCTATGGGAACGATGTAAGTGTTTACGCCCTTCGGATTATAAATAAGTGTCCGCCTTCCGTTGAAAATGAATTGCTAAGGCGCGTCATTCGCTTCCTGTCTGAAAACATCATCATTAAATTCTCAGACATGTGTTTATTGTATTGTTTTATTCCACATATCTGAGATGTTTGCAAAGTTAACAGTTTGTCCTTGTATTCTGCAGCCCCAACTGGAGGTGATGTGGGCCATGAAAGCATACAACCACGCAGAGGTTTACTTCAACGTAAGGCTCTTCACATTATTAATATAATAATACTCACCAGGGGTTGACACTAACACTTGCCCGCTTGCCCGGGGCAAGTAAAAAAAATGGTGGGGCAAGTGAAGACTGCTACCTGGTTGCCCGATCGGGCAAGTGTGCAACTTAGTGCACTATAACACAACACAAGATAAATTAGTCTTGAAGGCAGTCATTGCACTCTGCCTCTGTGTCTTTCACTGCTTTCTAGATATCCACAATTCCAGGCTGGATTTGGGAAACAAAACAGGCAAATTAACATACACATCAAAATGACCATTAATCTTCTACATTCTCTAGTTGTGTAGACCTGGGCTAATTAAGATGATGAATTTTAACTCTTGAGAGTGTAAAAATGAAACCAAATGGACCCGCAAGGGTCCATTTGGTTTCATTTTTACGTTCTCAAGAGTTACATCTGGTTAACCAACTTAACTGGCGACCACCTGGGACCCTCTCAGGGACCACTGGTGGTCCCCGGACCACCTGCTGAAAACCCCTGGTTTAAAGCACCCAAGTATGAAGTAAACTTTACAATATATTTTTGGGGGGCAAGTGACCATGACCTGAGGGCAAGTAGAACCTGACTTGCACTTGCCTGATGGGCAAGTGCCTCAGAGACCTTAGTGTCAGTTGTTTACTGTACATGTAGTCCAGCGGTGCCCACGCTTTTTCGACTTGAGAGCTACTTTCAAAATGAGCACCAGAACAGTGGCCTTGTGGTTAGAGTGTCCGCCCTGGAACTGGGAGGCCGGGGTTCGATTCCCGGTCGGGTCATACCACAGACTGTAAAAATGGGACCCAATGCCTCCCTGCTTGGCACTCAGCATCAAAGGGATGGATTGGGGGTCAAAATCAGCTAATGATTCCCGAGCGCGGCAAGCCGCAGCTCACCGCTCCTTGGAGCTCACCACTCCAAGTGATGGGTCAAAAGCAGAGAACCAATTTCACTGCGGTAACGTAGTAACAAATAATGCGACTTTGACTTTGATGAGCGGCTCAACAAGATCTACATATCAAAAATGTGATTGTTCCATTACTGAAAATCCATTTCAAGACCGCTAGAAAGTTTGAGCTTTGAAATAGTGGTGATGATGTTACTTACTGTTATAGTGTTTAAGAATAATGCACTTGAAAAAATGAAAAATAGAGGGAGAGAATTGGAAGGTTTTCCTGTGCTACTACTGACGTTTGAAAACAGTATTTGAGGTTTGAGTTGACCGTTTGTGATGTTGAATTTAGTCTCTTGCACCCAAAACTAAGAACTTTCATGTTTTTTGTCCACAATTGGGAAAGAGAACTGGCAAAACATTGGTCAAAATAACAATTATTCTCTAGAAATTTACGTAATTCAGATGTTTAATTATAATTTAACTCTTGTGAGTGTTAAAAAGAAACCAAATGGACCCTTACAGGTCCATTTGGTTTCTTTTTAACACTCTCAAGAGTTCCAGATCTATAAGGGTCCAAGTGCTGGGGGGACTGTCATGTGATCTACCTGCATGGTCTGTGAGATCTACTGGTAGATCACCATGTGATCTACCTGCATGGTCTGTGTGATCTACTGGTAGATCACCATCTACCTTTTGGGAGAACAGAACATGTACTGACTCGGTTCCTTCCTCCTCTCCTCAGCTCATCTCCTCTGTTGACCCAAAGTTCCTGAAGTTGACCAAAGTGGACGATAAAATCTACACCTCCTTCAGGGAAACCTTCAGTGACCTAAACATCCAACCTCTGAACCCAGACGACCTCAAGACTGACCAGAGCAAAGAGGTGTCTGTCTTTTAGAAAGACTTTTTCCCAAACATATTATAACACTACTCCACCAGCACATTTTTTCTATCATCAGAAACTAGAATCTAGTGTCACAAACTAAAATCTAGTATCAGAAACTAGAATCTAGCGTCAGAAACTAGAATCTAGTGTCAGAAACTAGAATCTAGTGTCACAAACTAGAATCTAGTGTCAGAAACTAGAATCTAGTGTCAGAAACTAGAATCTAGTGTCACAAACTAGAATCTAGTATCAGAAACTAGAATCTAGTGTCACAAACTAGAATCTAGTATCACAAACTAGAATCTAGTGTCACAAACTAGAATCTAGTATCAGAAACTAGAATCTAGTGTCAGAAACTAGAATCTAGTGTCAGAAACTAGAATCTAGTGTCACAAACTAGAATCAGAAACTAGAATCTAGTGTCAGAATCTATTATCAGAAACTAGAATCTAATGTCAGAATCTATTATCAGAAACTAGAATCTAATGTCAGAATCTTTTATCAGAAACTAGAATCTAATGTCAGAATCTATTATCAGAAACTAGAATCTAATGTCAGAATCTATTATCAGAAACTAGAATCTAATGTCAGAATCTATTATCAGAAACTAGAATCTAATGTCAGAATCTTTTATCAGAAACTAGAATCTAATGTCAGAATCTATTATCAGAAACTAGAATCTAATGTCAGAATCTATTATCAGAAACTAGAATCTAATGTCAGAATCTTTTATCAGAAACTAGAATCTAATGTCAGAATCTATTATCAGAAACTAGAATCTAATGTCAGAATCTTTTATCAGAAACTAGAATCTATTATGGACAACATTGATTAATTCACAGAAATTAGTTTGGAGTTACATCTTCTGCCAGTTTTAAGTCAGTTCCTAGCATCTTACTTCCTGCATACAAACGTGTCATGTTTGGAAGAAATATTTTATTTGCCCTGTGCTGATACATACAAAGTATGTTCATGATCCAAACGTAGAACTGTGCTCAGAAAAACGTTCAGTCCTTCAGACACTTCCTGCCGTTGAACACTAATAACTGACCTGCTGTTTGTGTGTAGAAATGGCGTCCGTTCTGTAACCAGTTTGACGGAATCATCGACGACTTCAACTACGGAACGTTGCTGCGTCTGGACTGTGAAAAGGATTACACAGAGGAGAACACCATATTTGGTATGAGGAATTCACCAGGCCCGGATGGAACATCTCCCAACTGGGGGGGGCAGGCGAAAACGGTATTGGGGACGGCTTCATTTGCGCCACAGGCAATGAAGTCACACCCATACCATTTTCAGTTCCAGGACTTTTATTAGTCAAGTAAAGCATCAATAATAACATCAGTTGTTGTTGAAGTTGCAACAGACGCGCAGCATGCATAAAGCTAAAGGTCTGACTCAGAGAGTTTTCTGTTTTCAATGATGAAATGCTGTTGGTTTAGTGGTGACACAGCTGTAGTTAGTTAGTAGCAGTAGTAGTGTTTCACATCATTTTAAATATAAGCACTTTAATTTGAAATAGGGGTTATAGGGGGTGTTGCCCCTCCCATGCCCATGCCTAGATCCGCCCCTGGGAACAGGCATTAGGATGGAGACATCACTGTGGATAGAGATGACAGTACCTGAGTTAAACCATTTGTGTACTGAACACGTTTTGGTGTTTTAGCTGTTGAAAAATAGCAGATCTACAAGCTCATATCGCGCCACCGAGTGGCGCGATATGAGCTTGTAGTTCTGCTATTTTTGAAAAATTGAGAAAATGTGGTGGAAATCCTGAATACATTATTTCGGAAGCAAACGTTTTTAACTCAAATCTTTGGTTCTGGGGGATCCCTAGAACAACATGTTTTTAGATGAGGTTCCTGCAGCTAAATAATAGATATTTCTGGGGGTCCTTCCTATGAAATATGTTAAACATCACTGACACAGAGAGATTTTTCCAGAAAAAAACTAGAACCTCACGCCAGGGACTAGAATATAGTGTCATGGACTAGAATCTAGTGTCGGGAACTAGAATATACTCTCAGAAACTGGAATCTAACTTCAGAAACTACAATCTACTGAGGAACTAGAATCTAGCGTCAGAAACTAGAATCTAGTGCTGTGAAATAGAATCTAGCATCAGAAACTAGATCAGGACACAATGGAGTTAAACCGTTCTGTTTCTCTTCTCCTTTCAGCTACCAGGATCCAGTTCTTCGCCATAGAGATCGCTCGCAACAGAGAGGGACTCAACAGCACCATTTTCAATTCTAAAAGTGCCAATAAGAGCTAGCTTCAAAAATAAACACTATCCCTCCCGAAAAAAAGCCTTTCCCAGTCCGTCTACAGCCGTGTTAACATGTTAACCCAACGTTACCCGAGGAATGGATGTGGTCCTGGAATGTTTTCACTGAAACCTGTCAGGAATACAGAACAACATTCTGTACACACAGCTCTAGAAAACACACACATCCATACGTATGATACTGAAATCCTCCCAACACAACATTAATGTATATATATATAAAAAATGCATTTCAGAATTTTGATAGCATTTTTACTTCATCTTAGATCGTTCCATGATGAGATCACGTCCTGAAAACAAATGGTCCTGCTGGGAGTATTTGTTAGCCAATGACAAGGGATTTTTTTGGAGGACTGATGCACACACCCTAGAGGTGTCAAAAAGACGAGATATTTTTGGAGATAGTCTAATAAAAGGAACACTTCATGAAAAACATAAACAATGTAATTATTAATTAAACATAAATTAAATACAGGATCTTTAACGGAGGGGGTGGAGCGTTGCCAGGTTGGGGAGTGGCAGCATACTGCAGCCCTGTGCGAGTTGGAACCAATGTGGACAGAATAGTGAATAATACCAAACCTGAATCCCCCCCCAGCCATGGTGAAATATCACTTCTACTAGATAGTTTCACTTCTACTAGTGAAACTAGTGAAACCCACGGCTCTGTCTCGGTCCAAACAGTAATAGTGTCATATGTATGGATTGTTGGATGGTTTCTATTTCTCATGTATTGTACAGTCAGTGTCATTTCTGTGAGTTCAGTCTGTTTTATAGGAATGCAAAGTTATTATAATCAGTGTAAAAAAAGGCCTGATTTCTATACTTAGATGTGCACCGAAAACACAAAGAGCTGAACAACAACACGTTGTCAGCTTGTAGATCTACTATTTATTGCTGTGCCAAGTTAACACCGGTGTGCAACAACGTACTAAATCAAGCCTTGATGCTGGATGTGAAGCCTGGGATATCTGAGGATTATTTTTTACTTATTAGCTGCAATCAGTAACTTTCTCTCGACCTGCGCAGTGACGTCACCCCCCCTGGTTCCAGAAACGTAATCCTCATTCGTTTTCCTCATAGACTTTTCGAAAATGGCTAGTAAAAACACGACTGCACCGCGGACAAAGCCAACTCGGGTTGTGACAAATCATGACAAATACACATTATCATGCAATATCTAATTAGCAAGAAGAACCTCTTTTGGTTTCGTTTTTTATCTTAGAAATTATTTGATTGTCCCAAGAGTTTGTGTGTGTCATTATGATTCGTCACGACTCAAGTTGGCTTTGTCCGCGCTGTAATAGTCTTTATACGAATTATTTTGGAAAAGTCTGAGAAAAAATGACTGGTGAATCCACTTCTGGAACCAGGGCGGTGACGTCACTGTGCAGCTCTATACAAATGTCTCCTCACACCCTGAGAGCTGAAATGCTTTCTGCAGTTACCGTAATTTCCGGACTATAAGCTGCACTAGCTAAATTTGGGGCAAAATACTGATTTTTCCATGTATAAGCCGCACCTGACTATAAGCCGCATCAGTCTTATAGTCAGGTGCTTCACGTTAGAGCAGTGGTTTTCAACTTTTTCACAATTTGTAACATCTTCACCCCACAGACCCCAAAACTAAAGATTTCTTTTGGTTTTGTTCACAATTCCAGGATGGATTTCCGCAAACAAGAGGCAAAACATCAAAATTAGACCAAAATGAACATGACTTATGACTTATTAATTAAGTGGTGCTAATTTAGATGGTGAATATCATAACTCTTGAGAGTGTAAACATTTTTACGCTCTCAAAGAGTTACATCTGATTAACCAACTTTCTATCATTTAGTCTGTGGAGCCCACCTGGAACCTGTAAAAATCCATAGATTGGCCGCACCGTTGTATAAGTCGCAGGGTCAAAAGCATGTGAAAAAAGTAGCGGCTTATAGTCCGGAAATTACGGTATATTGTATTTATATATTTTGTTACATAATCTACCATACAGATGTTTTATCTTACTGATTGCAGCTTTAGAGAAACGTTTTTTTTTTTTTTTTTTCATCTCAGATCAGCCTGTAATATGAAATGAAAGCATAAATATCTGTTTAATAGTCAACCATTTGAAAGGAGATTCATCCCATGTAAATCCTTTATTTTTTCTCCTTGTTGACATTGATAATCACAGCAACTTGCTGCTGTATTCTCAGTTTAATTGTCTTTTTTTTCCTCCTAAAATTAAAGTTCTACTCTGTCATGTCTGTGTTGAAGTTCAGTTGTATTGTCCTCCCTCCCTAAATGCTAAAAGGTGCATTTATATAGCAGCCTTTATCCAAGGTGCTTTACATAGCTTGCATCACATTTTACTGCATTCACACACACATTCATACACTGATGGCAGTGAAAACCATGCAAGGTACCTACTAGCACATCAGGAGCAGTTAGGGGTTCAATGTCTTGCTCAAGGACACTTCGACGCTAACACTGAAGGAGCCTGGGATCGAACCGGCAACCTTGTGGTTACCATCCGGTGACTCTACCCCTGAGCCACTGCCAAGGGCGGGTGAGGGCAAAGTCAAAGTGGACAAATTAGTCACTCACGTTAGTGAAATTAGTTCTCTGCTTTCGACCCATTTCTATGAGCGGTGAGCTGCAGTATGCACCGCACTGGGAATCATTCGTTGATTTGACCCCCAATCCAACCCTTTAATGCGGAGTGCCAAGCAGGGAGGCATTGGGTCCCATTTTTACAGTCTTTGATACAGTATGACCCGGCCGGGAATTGAACCTCCCAGTTCCAGGGCGGACACTCTAACCACAAGGCCACTGTCTGGTTACAAGAGAGGACGGAGGCCTTTGCTGGAGGTCATGTCTAGTCTTAGGGAATCCCCCAACCTGTAAACCAGCCGCGCCCACTAGCAAGTAGCCATGACTACAGTAGGTTGTGGCTACTTGCAACTATAGTAGTTGCTCACTAGACACACACACACACACACACACGAGAAAATGGTATGGGGCGGCTTCGATAGATCAAAGTTGCACCGATACCATTTTCAGTTACAGGACTTTTATTAGTCAAGTAAAGCATCAATAATAACATCAGTTGTTGTTGAAGTTGCAACAGACACGCAGCATGCATAAAGCTAAAGGTCTGACTCAGAGAGTTTTCTGTTTTCAATGATGAAATGCTGTTGGTTTAGTGGTGACACAGCTGTAGTTAGTTGGTAGCAGTAGTAGTGTTTCACATCATTTTAAATAGAAGCACTTTAATTTGAAATATCTTGTGTTGTTTTGCATGGCATCGTGTTTGGTGGGGCAGCCTGGGGGGTCATTTTAAAATGATTCTACGACAACAGCATGGTACAAACCAACAAGGTTTATTTGCAGTCACAATGCTTACACTATAATAGCAGACATCCAAACAGCTATTCACTCTATGTACCCAAAACATTCATCACATCAGAGACAACAAACAAACCAAACAACAAAAATAATAATAATAAAAAAAAAAAAGAATTTAAGAAACTGAAAATGAACATCCATGAGTGCTGGCATGGTTAATGAGCAAGTCGTCACACAAACAGTTAGCAGCAACGCCTAGAAGAGGAACAACAGAGTTGCTAGTTCTACTCCCATCCCTTCTCTCTCTCTCTCTCTCATACTGTTCTGTTTTCTCAGCCGTTCTAGGATTCTGATCGCCGTAGGTTTTCTTGAGATTCATTCTTAAAAAAAAAAAGAAATGGGTAAATTCCTTCAGGTTAGCTCTTGACGACCGGCGCTTCCGGCTTTAAAAAAAGAAGAAACAAAAAAAAAAGCCCTGATTCGCAATTTTCCGGTCGCACGACGGAGCAATGGATAGCAGATAGATACGGAATGTGACCCAATGAGCACAGATCTAAAAAATGTCTGAAAAAACATCCAAAAGTTTTTTTAGAGGTCTAATCTTGGATAAGACGTTGATTAGATGACGTCTATCTTAGATTAGACGTCTAATCGAAGATTAGACCTCTAAAAAGTGTCACTTTTAGACGTTTTTTTAGACACTTGTTCTCAGTGGTCAAGTTTGTAGGCCTGACATTTTCGTTCGTTGTCGACGTCGTCGTGCGATGGGAAGCGTAAACGCAGGGTGTGGGGAAAAGTACGTTTCTAGGCAAAGGCGAGAAGCCTCCTATAGACACCCTGGGTGGGTTGGTGGGTTGGTTGGGCCCCTCTCCCCCCTCCCTCTCTCCCCCCTCCTCCTTCCCCCCAAAAACACCATGAGAGATTCTAGCAGTTCAGTCACAGCACCATGGACACTATGCACACACTGCAACACACACACACACTCAGCCTGCACACCACCCACACACACACACACACACTGATCACACTCACAAGAATACTCCACTGCAGGACCCTTTAGTTCTATCGAACGCAAACCGCTCAGCCTCTCTCTCACACACACACAAACACACGTCATCACCATCACCATCATATTCTCACACTAGACGACTCCATCACCCAGCGCAGGAGCCGTTATATGTCTAAAGAACGCAGTGGGGGCGGTTCGGTAGGTCGGTCCCTAGTCCAACATTTGGACTCTGATAGAGAGGTGTTTGTGATCACTCTCTCTGAGAGTCCAAGATCTCTGCTGTGAATTTCCTTTAAATAGTTTGTCCGTTTCTGCTTCAAAGTAACTCTTAGCGTGCAGAAATGCAACATGTAGAAGGCTGAACATAAATTTCCACTTGTCCCATGACTCTAGCATCCAGAAACCACATGATTTCAAAAAATAAAACATTTTATTTCACTCACATTCTATTTCTTGAAATCCACGGCTCTGCGCCATGCAGTTTCTGGACGTAGAGTCATGGAACCATGTTTAATTTTGTTATTTTACATGTTGCATTTGTGCATCCTAAGAAGAGTTACTTTGAAGCAGAAACGGCCAAACTATTTCAAGGAAATTCACACCAGAGATCTTGGACTCTCGTAGAGAGTGATCATGTCAGAATCAAACCTTGGTCTAGTGGGTCCCATAAACAGGGGTGTGTTAGGGGAGGAAGAGTGTAAACATCATGGTGCAGGGGTTGACACTAAGGTCTCCGAGGTTAGTGTCAAACCCTGTGGTGTTAAACTGCCATCAGACCTACCAGAGGTACTATGGAGTTAGGATACCAGAGTGTTTACACAATCAGACTGATAAAATAAAAACAACAAGTGGGAGAACAAGCCAAGTGTGTGTGGTATTATCAGACCCCAACCTTTTTCATACCAGGGCACACTATTTAGTTCGCATTTGAGCCACAGAGGACAACCATTTGATGACGTTTTGACCACAAAACTAAAAAAAAAAGAAGAAAAAAAAAAAAAGTTTTTGTCCACAATTCCAGGCTGGATTTTCGCAAACCAAAACAAGCAAACATACAGATCAAAATGATTATTAATCTTCTACATTCTCTAATTGTGTAGACTAATTAAGTGGAGTGATTTAGATGAATATTTTAACTCTTGAGAGTGTAGACATGTTTACACTTTCAAGAGTTAAAATATTCATCATGTGAATTATCCCAAGTCTACACAACTAGAGAATGTAGAAGATTAATGGTCATTTTGATCTGTATGTTGGACTGTTTGGTTTCCCCAAATCCAGCCTGGAATTGTGGACACAAGCAAAAATAAATCTTTAGTTTTGGGGTCTGTGGGGCTAAAATGTCATCAGATGGTGGTCCTCCGTGGCTCAAATACTGAATAAATAGTGGTCCCTGGTATGAAAAAGGCTGAAAACCACTGCTTTATACCATCATGGTCTGAATACTGTGAATCTCCATCCATCCTCCTCCTCAAGGTAGTGTCGGTTCTCTGCTCTTCCTCCTAAACCCTAAACCCTCCCAGTCTAAAGGGCTCCATTTCCGTCACACGCTAAACCCCTTATCCCTAAACTTCTTTATGCTTTATTTTACGGTTTTTGAAAGACATTTTTGAACAGTTCAACTAGCCATTCTACATAGACATGGTGTGAGCTTGTAGACTGGCCATTTTAACGGTTCAAAAATGTTTTTTTTTTTAAATAGCAAAACGAAAAGAAAAAAAAAAGGCAAAGGTTTAGGGATAATGGGTTTAGAAAAAATGGATGCCTAAAGGTCTTTCTTTTACACACCGGAGAAGATTTCTGCATTTGTTTGTTTGTGGCGTTAATTCACCCAGAGAAATATCTTAATCTCTCTTTATATAGATATATTTTCTCCACTCCTCAAACTGATTGTGTCATGAATAAATTCACTGATTCATTACACGGTGATAATGATTTTAACTTTTTAGTTTTTGTCTTCATAATCACCACCGGTGTGTAAAGACCGCATAAAAGCCCCGTTTTACTAAAAATCTGAAGTCGAAATATGAATCCACGACTAACTCCATAACTCAAGATGACGCACGCCCTCTCTCTCTCTCTCTCTCGTTCGTTCGTTGGTCCCCCCCCCTCCCCCCTCCCCCCATAGTGGTGAAAAGCTCGCTTTTCACGTTTATTTATTTATTTTTTAAAGACAGCTGCACTAAAACTCACTATACTGTAAAAAGCTCAGTCACACATTTTTATGGTGATTTTTTGTTTCTTTTTGAATTCAATCATCAATCATATCATCATCATCATCATCATCATATCATCATCAATATTATAAACATTGTTCAAAATGTTATGAAAAAAGAAATTTACACTTGTGTTTTGTGTTGTTTTTTTTGTGTTTGTTTTTTTTGTCTGGTTTTCGTTTTTTTTTCTCTATACAAGGCAGGCAGAAAGCAGGTTACTATGTTTACCCCCCCCTCCCCCCCCCCCACCCAAAGCCATTCCATTACAACTCCAGAGCCCCCCCCCCATGCCCCCCCGCCACCCCAATAGACCTGCGCAGTGACGTCACCGCCCCGGTTCCAGAAGTGGATTCTCCATTCATTTTTTTCTTAGACTTTTCGAAAATTATTCATATAAAGACGATTACGTCGCGGACAAAGCCAACTCGAGTCGTGACAAATCATGATGACACACACACACAATGTTTTGGGACGATAAAATCATTTCTAAGATGAAAAACGAAACAAAAAGTGTTGTATCCTGACGTTTTCTACTTCTTGCCAATTAGATATTGCATGATCATATTGTATTTGTTGTCAGGATTTGTCACGACACAAGTTGGCTTTGTCCGCGGCGCAATCGTGTTTTTATTAACCATTTTTGAAAATTCTATGAGATAAATGAATGGGGAATCCACTTCTGGACCCGGGGTGGTGACGTCACTGCACAGCTCTATAGATCGCATCCTCCCATAAATCACTGCTGTGTTTTTCCCTCATTACAGAGTGCGTAGAAGTTGTGTGTGTGTGTGTGTGTGTGTGTGTGTGTGTGTGTGTGTGTGTGTGTGTGTGTGTGTGTGTGTTCGCCCCTGTCCTGTCCTCACCGTATATATATTTATATATGTATATATCAAAAAGGAAGAGTGGGTGGGGGGTGTGGGGGGGTCAAGGGTCAAAGGGGGGTGTGGGGGGGTCAAGGGTCAAAGGGGGGGTGTGGGGGGGGGGGTGTTGGAGAAGAACCCGAGAAGAAAAAGAATAAAAATCAGGGAATGAATCGATCGATCGATTGGTGCAAAGAGGAGAACAGACGCCAGATAGGATAGGATAGGATAGGATCGGTTTCTGTTTGTTTGTGTGGATTATTTCCGTTGGTATCGCCCTCCTGTGGCTGCTGTTGCCCATGCAGCAGCTAGAATAATAATAATAATATCAATAAGAATAACAATAAGATAATAATAGTACTCTGTAGGAGGGAGGGGCCGGGGGGGGGGGGGGGTGTAACCCATTTTGTCCTGAGAACTGATTCTCTGAGGGAACACATCCGTCACTTTGACCAGATAGAGAGCCACATTTTCAAAACCATTTTTCAAAAACGCCAGACCTACAAGCTCACAGCGCGCCACTGAGTGGCGCGCTGTGAGCTTGTAGGTCTGACGTTTTTCAATAGCTAAAGTGTACCATTGCCGCAATTTTTTTTTTAATAACTGGGCTGAATCTAGAGTTGCAATACCCTCCACTGACTCCCAATGACAAAAATTTTCATCTGTGATTTTCTTGTATTAAACAACATTAAACTCACTAACATTGCAGCTGTATGGAAAGGTTGAATTAACCTCTTTCTATCTCCTGAGCATTTGATGGTTAAAAATCCACCATAGACATGTTATGAGATACTTTCTGTCAGTAAATTCTCAGGTGAAATTCGTAGGTGAAAATTGGAGTTTGGAAGCGTTCATCATCAGTGAACGTCCCTGTGTACAACCTGTTTAGAATCTGCACATAAATGCAGAAGGCACCGGCCCAACCCGTTAATACAAACCAGTGTCTCCCAAGTTCTGCACTTTTATTTACTGACAGAAATATTAGGTCTACTGTGGAGTTTTAACAAACAAACCCTTTGCAGATAGAGGATAATTCAACCGTTCCACACAGCTGTAATGTTGGTGAGTTTAACGTTGTTTAATACCAGCAGATCACAGATGAACTTTGTGGTTATTAGGAAGTCAACAGAGGGTATTGCAACTCTACATCCATCCCCATTATGAAATGACAACTAGAGTTGCATGGCGGCTACGGTACAACGTAATGCTTCCAACACGTTGTTCCCGGCCCAAAACGGGTTACGACAGTAGGAGGGGGTCCCTGGCCGGGTGTCGCGGTGCGCCGGGGACCACAACTCTGGGCTGGTGGCGGAGGAGGGGGAGCGGGGGAGGAGGGGGGGAGGAGCGGAGGAGGTAGGAGGAGGAAGAGGAGGATGGAGGGAAGGAGGAAGAGTAAGACTGAGGAGGAGGAGCAGTGGAATGTCAGCTCATCATGTCGTTGCTGTTCACGCCGTATGTGGAATTCTTCATGCTGTCGTTCACCTCCCTCCGGAACACGGACAGGTTCTGGGTGAACCTGCACGTGTACACGCACACGCAGACACACACAGACACACACAGACACACGCACACAGATGGACACAGACATACACACGGTAGTAAGTGATTTCAAATATTGTTAGTTTTTTTCTTCTATAGAATGTGGTGACCATATAAGGAGTTCCTCCCGAATCGATTTACCTAATATTGCACATATCTTGCTCCCTGAGCATCCCTTGAACATTATACGCTGTCTATCAACTTTGCGATTTTACATAAGCAAAGATCAAAACCCAAAGAAGGAGGGGTGATGAGATAAAGCATTTCTTATCAGAGTGTGCATCGTAGCTGTGCCTCATCAAGGCCTCAGTTTTCTATATAGTGTGGAAAAGGACAGA
Organism: Benthosema pterotum; assembly: GCA_039105355.1. NCBI lineage: Eukaryota > Metazoa > Chordata > Actinopteri > Myctophiformes > Myctophidae > Benthosema > Benthosema pterotum. Next base: position 47,569,701 of record CM076985.1, read on the forward strand.
GAGGTCAGAATTCTCCCGGACAGACACAGTGCTGGACCTGTGCTTCGAGGGTTAGGCTAAAGAGCTGATATAATGGTATATAACAGGTCGTTTCTGCTTTTGATCATATTCATTTGCTGTTCATATTCCTATCATGAAAGGGATACACTCGATTTTGTAATCAATAAATATATGTCTAGGTCCCACAGAAGTTACGTCTACAGCCTTTCATTGGACTTTAAAGGTGGTTGAACTTATACTGGGCACAGCGCTGAGAAGGTGAAATACTCTGCAAGGGAATCCGCAAAGTAGTCAGTGCGCAAGGAAGTTTTGCGGGACGTTATTTTGTAATCAATAAATCTGTCTCTGTGTGCAAAGAGCTTCAGAGTCGTCCCTGACCAATCACAATGATCTCCACAGACACTGACCTGTCACGGTTCTTGGTGAGCAGGTTGCGTTCAATTCCCTCCATGAGGTTCTCAAAGCATAAGTGCATCGCTTGCTGCTTCTCTGGAGGCTGGCTGTTCACGATGCTGTTCCTCAAGTCAGCGAAATACTGGAGAGTACACAACCATAGAGAGCATAGATGCACTGTAAATATCACTATTACACTGCAAACATCACTATTACACTGTAAATATCACTATTACACTGTAAATATCACTATTACACAACCATAGAGGGCATAGATGCACTGAATCTGTGAATCTGTAAACATCACTTAACACTATAAACATGAGCTAGAAACATGAGCACACCCTTCTGATGGGGGTCCTTGACAGTAATAATAAGGGTATAGATGGGGGTCCTCCACAGTAATAATAAGGGTATAGATGGGGGTCCTTGTAAGTAATAATAAGGGTATAGATGGGGGTCCTCCACAGTAATAATAAGGGTATAGATGGGGGTCCCTCATAGTAATAATAAGGGTATAGATGGGGGTCCTCCACAGTAATAATAAGGGTATAGATGGGGGTCCTTCACAGTAATAATAAGTGTATAGTATTACCTACTGATGGGGGTCCTTCACAGTAATAATAAGGGTATAGATGGGGGTCCTCCACAGTAATAATAAGGGTATAGATGGGGGTCCCTCATAGTAATAATAAGGGTATAGATGGGGGTCCTCCACAGTAATAATAAGGGTATAGATGGGGGTTCCTCATAGTAATAATAAGGGTATAGATGGGGGTCCTTCACAGTAATAAGGGTATAGTATTACCTACTGATGGGGGTCCTTGACAGTAATAATAAGGGTATCGTATTACCTTCTCGTTGAGCAGGATCAGACCTAACAGTGGTCTGCTCATAGACCACTGGTTCCTACAGTCCTCAAAGATGATGATGTTCAGAACGGTGGACAACATCTGAGGAGACACACACACACACACACACACACACACACACACACACACACACACACACACACACACACACACACACACACACACACACACACACACACACACACACTTTTATTATTATGGAGCAGGACTCAATAGTTACTAATAGATTATCATCACATTCACCACGTTCAAACAAACATTCATACAACGATGGCAGCGGAAACCATGCAAGGCACAACCAGCACATCTGGAGCAATTAGGGGTTCAAGTGTCTTGCTCAAGGACACATCAACACCAACTCTGGGGGAGTCTGGGTTGGAACCGGCAACCGTGACTCTACCCCTGAGCCATCAGCTTCATCACTGACATGAATACATAAATACAGGTACATCTTTGTTTTCCCAGAGGAATTCTGTGGGTCTGGTTTCAACTAGGAGTGTTTGTCCACCAGGGGGCAGCAGTTAGAGAGGTATCAGGGAGGATGAATTTATGGACCAGGAAAAGCTCTTCTGATGATCTGAACTAGTGAACTACAGGTAGTATCACAACGGTGTTCTGTAGCAAAGTCAGTCTGAAGTCAGGAAAGGACTTAAATGTGGTACATCTCTAAGTCAATCCATTTTGTACTGTGGACAAATCTAAACACAAATCTAAAACAAAATTAGAATCCTCTAAATTCTGTCTTTTTCTATGACAGCGCAGCTCAACTATTTCACCGTTTCATTCAAGGAGCTCCGAAAAGATCTGAAATTGATCCTCATTTGAAAATATGTAGTTCCAGAAGATCTCAGATCCCTGGGAGTTAAAAAAATATCCCTGGAATTAAAACAATTCCCTGAAACCAAAATGTCCCCGGAACTAAAGTTTTGCCCTGAAAACCCAAATTTTGTCCTTTGAACTAAATTTTCTCCCTCTGTAACCAAAATTTTGTCTCTGAAACAAAAATGTTGTGCTTGGAACTAGAGGTTTGTCCCTAAAATGTAGGTCCCTCTAAAGCAGGGGTTTTCAACAGGTGGTCCGGGGACCACCAGTGGTTCTTGAGAGGGTTCCAGGTGGTCCCCAGCTAAGTTGGTTAACCAGAAGTAACTCTTGAGAGTGTAAAAATGAAACCAAATGGACCCTTGCGGATCCATTTGGTTTCATTTTTACACTCTCAAGAGTTAAAATATTAATCATATTCATTACTGCCTGTTTTGTTTCCCAAATCCAGCCTGGAATTGTGGACAAAAACGAAATAAATCATTAGTTTTGGGGTCTGTGGGGCTAAAATGTCCTCAAATGGTGGTCTGTGGCTCAAATGCTGAATAAATGGTGGTCCCTGGTGTCAAAAAGGTTGAAACCCACTGATCTAAAGGACTGGAACTGGTTGGAATAACGTGTTTCTTCCACAACGCTGCATCCAACCAGGGAAACTCCCCCCTGTCAGGTGGACTCCTCATGCATTGAAGGAAGCATGTACCTGCTGTATCATCTCAGGGTGCTGCTGCATGATGTGCAGGAAGCGATCGTCCGATGCCATGGGAGCCGGACGCTTCTTAGTGGAGCGAGAAAGCTGTTTGAACAGGTAGGTAACGATGTGGTCCAGACTGGAGCAGCATCCTGTGCACACCATCGTATCTATATGGATACACACACACGCACGCACGCACGCACGCACGCACGCACACACACACACACACACACACACACACACACACACACACACACACACACACACACACACACACACACACACACACACACACACACACACACACACACACACACACACACACACACACACACACGCACGCACGCACGCACGCACGCACGCACGCAAACACACACACACACGATAGTCAGACTCACTCCTGATGTCCCGTCGCCTCCTTAACTGATATTACTGTATGTAAACCTCACTCTCAAAATCACTTCCATCCATAAAAAAAACTGGCATTTTTCTTTTGAGGACCACGAAAATGATCCTGTGGAGGTCCATTTCTTTGCGTCTCGTAGAGCAAAAGTACAGTAGATTTGCTGTACAAGGAAACTATGTGTGAAATCAGAGGACCCTAAAAAATATAACATAACTGCAATTGTCTGACATTATTGCGATATGGTGGTTACTGTTGTCATGGTGGAATGGTGGCAGTGAAAGTTGGTTAACCAGATGTAACTCTTTTGAGAGCATAAAAATGTTGTAGCGTAAATTTGGTTTAATGTTTACACTCTCAAAGAGTTAAAATATTCATCGTGTGAATTATCCCAAGTCTACACAACTAGAGAATGTAGAAGATTAATGGTCATTTTGATCTGTATGTTGGACTGTTTGGTTTCCCCAAATCCAGCCTGGAATTGTGGACAAAAGCAAAATAAATCTTTAGTGTTTGGAGCCTGTGGGGCTAAAATGTCATCAAATGGTGATCCTCCAACCTCCGTGGCTCAAATGCAGAATAAATAGGTGGGCCCTGGTATGAAAAAGGTTGCAATCTGGTCTTACCCAGCGCGGTGAGGCCCTCTGAGATGGAGGACAGGATGTACATGACCACATGGGGCTCCAGACTGGCGATGAAGTTCATGTGGTCCTGAGTCAAAACCTCCAGCAGCGAGTAGAACGACTGGCTGAGCTTAGGGTAGTCCTGGGAGACAGAGACACGCACACGCACACACACGCGCACGCGCACGCACACACACACGAATAATCAGGAAAGCAAACAAAATAATAACTGATAATTCTCACCCTGACTGTGCATACTCTGTCCACTAGAGGCCCCCATTCACATGCAAATGTGGGCCATTGTGTGCATTTTCAATTGAATAGGCTTACATGAAGCCCCATAGGTTTCAATGCCACATTAAAAGCGGTGACCTATAGAAACCAGCACCTTCGAATGATCACGCTATTACCATAAATGGCAGAACATAATGACCACAGTTTCCATGTAACTCGGTCATCACACAGCTGTAACTGATGACTGCGGTGGCAGAGACTTTTATTAACTTATATCTACTCTGCTAGCAATACAGGCTACTATAATGCACTCAGGGGTTGACACTAACACTTGCCCGCTTGCCTGGGGCAAGTAAAAAAAATGGTGGGGCAAGTGAAGACTGCTACCTGGTTGCCCGATCGGCAAGTGTGCAACTTAGTGCACTACAACACAACACAAGATAAATTTGTCTTGAAGGCAGTCATTGCACTCTGCCTCTGTGTCTTTCCCTGCTTTCTATCCACAAATCCAGGCTGGATTTGGGAAACAAAACAGGCAAATTAACACATCAAAATGACCATTAATCTTCTACAGTGTAGACCTGGGCTAATTAAGATGATGAATTTTAACTCTTGAGAGTGTAAAAATGAAACCAAATGGACCCGCAAGGGTCAACCAAATGGACCCGCAAGAGTTACATCTGGTTAACCAACTTAACTGGGGACCACCTGGAACCTGGGGGGCAAGTGACCATGACCTGAGGGCAAGTAGAACCTGACTTGCACTTGCCCGATGGGCAAGTGCCTCGGAGACCTTAGTGTCAACCCCTGGCACTGGACTTATTTTTGCTCTATAAGGATTATTTTGGTCTGAGGGGATGCAACGGTAAGCTAGCGCCCCCCTCCCCCTCTCTAGGTAGGCTGCCGTCATGCTCAGTGAGTGGACGGACGGACGCACACATTTATTGGCATGCAGCGATGGTTGCAAACTTGCAGGCACTGGAAGATTTGTTACATTTAACAGGGGAAATAACGTATGAAACCATATAAAAATATGATATAGAATTAATTAATTATTAAGGCTAAATTCGAATGGCAATTTAATCTTTCGAATCCTACCGTATATATATTTTTAATATTCGAACGGAATTCATTAAATGAAATTCGATCTGACAGCTCTAGTACATACCAGTAAGTCACTGTGAATAACCCTAACCCTCACATCTAGTTTCTGACAGTAGACGCTAGAGACCAAATTCTAGTTTCTGATGCTACATTCTAATTTCTGAAATTATATTCTAGTTTTCCTGAAAAAAAAAAAAACTATGTTCCTGTGTCGGTGATGCGAAACATATTTCATACCAAGGACCAGCAGAATTATCTATTTTTGGCTGTGAACCCTCATCCAAAAATAAAATGTTCTAGGGATCCCCCAGAAGAAGCAAAGATTTGAGTCGAAAATGTTTTGCTTCCGAAATATTGCATTCAGAGATTTGCACGACATTTTCACAATTTTTCCAAAAATAGCAGAGATACAAGCTCATATCGCGCCACTCGGTGGCGCGATATGAGCTTGTAGATCTGCTATTTTTCAACAGCTAAAACACCAAAACGCGCTGGGTACACTAAGGGTTTAAAAACAGTACATACCAGTAGGTCACTGTGGGGGATGGACAGCAGCAGTTTGATGAAGGTCTGCAGTGCGTTGTCCAGAGCATCGTCTCCGTACAGACGGAACACTCCGAAGTTCACGTAGTTCCCACTGAGCACCGCCTTCAGCATGGCGAAACACACGCTCACACCTTTCAGCTTCACGCCGTACACCTGGTCCTTAGGAACCTCCCCCAACGTCAGGATACGGTTACCTGGGGAGAACACGATTAGAACCACATCATACACCTGGTCCTTAGGAACCTCCCCCAACGTCAGGATACGGTTACCTGGGGAGAACACGATTAGAACCACATCATACACCTGGTCCTCAGGATACGGTTACCTGGGGAGAACACGATTAGAACCATGAACCACCTGGTCCTTAGGAACCTCCCCCAACGTCAGGATACGGTTACCTGGGGAGAACACGATTAGAACCATGTCATACACCTGGTCCTTAGGATACGGTTACCTGGGGAGAACACGATTAGAACCACATCATACACCTGGTCCTCAGGATACGGTTACCTGGGGAGAACACGATTAGAACCATGAACCACCTGGTCCTTAGGCACCTCCCCCAACGTCAGGATACGGTTACCTGGGGAGAACACGATTAGAACCATGACACCTCCCCCAACGTCAGGATACGGTTACCTGGGGAGAACACGATTAGAACCATGACACCTGGTCCTTAGGAACCTCCCCCAGCGTCAGGATACGGTTACCTGGGGAGAACACGATTAGAACCACATCATACACCTGGTCCTCAGGATACGGTTACCTGGGGAGAACACGATTAGAACCATGAACCACCTGGTCCTTAGGAACCTCCCCCAACGTCAGGATACGGTTACCTGGGGAGAACACGATTAGAACCACATCTTACACCTGGTCTTTAGGAACCTCCCCCAACGTCAGGATACGGTTACCTGGGGAGAACACGATTAGAACCACATCATACACCTGGGCTTTAGGAACCTCCCCCAATGTCAGGATACGGTTACCTGGGGAGAACACGATTAGAACCATGTCATACACCTGGTCCTTAGGATACGGTTACCTGGGGAGAACACGATTAGAACCACATCATACACCTGGTCTTTAGGATACGGTTACCTGGGGAGAACACGATTAGAACCACATCATACACCTGGTCTTTAGGATACGGTTACCTGGGGAGAACACGATTAGAACCATGACACCTGGCCCTCAGGATACGGTTACCTGGGGAGAACACGATTAGAACATAGAGTTATAAATATAGAGAGCGGACTGGACACCAAAATTTGGTGTCCAAATGCGGAAGTATTTCCTCCTAAACGCGCCCGAAGCAAGGGATTATGGGAACAGAAAGGATTCATGAAGCTGATTGGCCAGCAGTCCTGTCACTCAACAGTGCAACAGTGTCACACATCCTAGTAGCGCTGGTTGGCTGTGTTTGTGTGGTTGGCAAACAGGCTAGCCCATTAAGCCACATAGATGATTGGCAACAACCTCTGGTTTGTTTGGTATGAACCAAACTCCTCCCCCTTGAAATCTCACAGACAGCGGACGGTTTCAGACCCCATCTCCAAGGAACGTAAGAGGAAGAGAACCCAACGTCATTCTCTCTACCTGTCCAATGGAATCGTCAGATTCATCACGCTGGGTGGCAAGCTGCAGCTTGAAACCGCAGGGAATACATTGAAGTCAATGAGAGAGGTGGAGTGGACAGGGACAAACACATTGAAGTCAATGAGAGAGGTGGAGTGGACAGGGACAAACAAAAAATATTTCTGAACGACTGATACCATTGTAAGTTAAGCACTTCTGGAAAATAACAGAATACACATAAGACATTGTGGTCTGCTGTGTTGCTTTTCGATGTGTACACTGTGTAATGTTATATAGCTATCCAAAGAGCAGAAAGTATGCGTCTGATCGTTCTGAACGTGACGTCACTGTCTGCGAGACTGCAGCTGGGTGCTATTGCAAAGAGGGGCAGTTCTCGCGATGAGAGGCTAGGCAGCCCAGGCAGACTCATTTTGTGTTCTTTAGATAGCATAATAAAGTGAAATAGTTTGCAAATCGAAAAACACCCACTCAGACAACAATCTGTGACCTGTTTTCTTTTATATTCCTGAACCGATTATATGACTTTGGACGCAGTCGTTGATAAATCATGTTTGTTTGCAAGAAATGCGGCATCCTGCCATCCACTGCCATGTATTTGTCCTAGCGCTTTGAGGTGTCATGGCGCAGCCGCGGCAGACTTGGCTTCCCTTCCTTCTAATAAGAAGTTCCTTGCCCATCTCCAGGAAGCTGAACTACAGTCTGACAATCAGGCTAGAACATTATGCTTGTTCCCTGACGCAGTTTTTTTTGTTTTTTTTTGCACCAAGCTTTGAAGAGTCAGCCGGTCGTGGACAACGTCACTCCATTTCATGATTGACCGCCGACATGCCTCAGCCACGCCCCCTTTGTTTACACTGTCAAACACATTTTGGAAATGCACCTCCCTAAACTTTTGAAATGTACCATAGTTAGGCTAGAATCGAAGGTCGCGTGTGAGGGAGAGATGGGAGGAATTGCTAATTGTGCTATGCACACACATTCCATATTCCATATAATTGCACTTTAACTTGATCACCCAGAAGTCCCTGATCAACCAGTGTCAGTTTTAAAGTTTTAGACTGGAGAGACAGATTAAAGTTTGAACATACCGTAGGTTGTGATCATCTTGCTGGTTTCTCTGAACAGCAGGATGCCGTTTGGTGACGACACGTCAAACTGGAGCCTTTGAGATCTACAAAAACAAAACAAAAATTAATTCAGACACCATTTTTCTCCTTCCATCCACTGTAAGAGACACAACTACTGTATACAATTCATCTAACTCATTTAGAGACAGAGACGTCCAGGGGGGTTAGCATGGAGAAGACAGGCGGTACAGTACAGGGC
>CM076985.1:47583310-47610810 GCA_039105355.1 Benthosema pterotum
GAGAAAAAGCTGTTCCCCAGGCACAATGTGCTAAAATGTCGGTGTCCGAACACAGAGGCAGCCATGGGTATGCTCACTGAGACTCACCTTGGATCCCCAAGTCATATACTAATACACACAGGTACCAATGACTTGAGGGCCCAGCAGGAGAGAGTGGCCTTGTCCCTTAGAGCTGTCGCCGAGAAGGCATGTCACACCTTCCCTAACTCTAAGATAGTGATGTCCACCCTGTTACCAAGGAAGGATTTTCACCCACAGACAATACACAAAGTGAATGTCAACATTTCCAGAGACTGTGAAAAGTGGCCAAATGTTCACGTGGCCCACTACCCCTCTATAACGGTGGACCATCTTTATGATCAAGTCCATCTCCTCAAAGAAGCAGTACCACTGTTTACCAAGACACTGAAAGATGTCACACTAAATCGACGATCAACACCCAGCAGGAGGAGCAACGTGGGAGCACCGGGCACTCAAACAACAGAGAGATCAGCCAACAGTGAGCAGAGGAGAGCCGTCCAACAAAGGCCCAAGCGGTGGCACCTACAACCACCACCACAGCACGGGCACCAGGAAAACATCCGCCGCGGGGATGGAGAACAGTATGCACCCAGGCCCAGGACATCACCACCTCCTGGACACATCGTGCCACCACCTCCACCTCCACCTCCACAGCAGCAGCGGTCCTATGCCGACGTGGTCCGAGGAGCAGCAGGACCCACTCACAGTGAACTAAGATCCATCCAAGACATGCTGAGCACTTTATGCTCCCATCTAATGGGCCACACTCACCGCCAGTGGTAACTAAGGAGGTAACAAAAAATGAAAAAAAAAAAAAGTGGCTACATGCCAAATGTAAATATGTCATGTTGTGAGCTGTTGCTCTTTTCTTCTCGTTTTAAAATGACAACCTGTCAATGTTGATGTCAATGACATCATTTAGTATATCATTGTGGAATATCCAGGGTTTAAATTCTTATTTATTTGGTTTAAAAAGCAGAAATCTTGACTTCTTAGACAAGGTTACTGGTGTTGATATTATTATTTTGCAGGAAACTTGGTGCAAAGGAGACGTCCCTACTGGATGCCCTCCTAATTATAGAGAGGTTATAGTCCCATCAACTAAACTGAGTGGAGTCACCCAGGGCAGAGACTCTGGGGGGCTGTTGATATGGTATAAGTCACAATTAGCTGACTCAATAGAAATAAAGAAGAAAGGGAAATATCATGTTTGGTTAAAAATACAAAAAGGTATCATTTACAGTGAAAAAAGCATTTTTGTATGCGCAATATATATACCCCCAATAGATTCTCCATATTTTAATGAAGAGATTTTCTCCACCATAGAAGAAGAGATCAGCCATTTCCAGGCCCAGGGATCTGTGCTGATCATGGGAGATTTAAATTCTAGGACTGGTGAAGAGGTGGACTTTACTAGTACTGAAGGTGACAGTTACATTACTGGAGATAATGTGCATTTTCCTATCCTTACCAATAGGAATAGTTATGATAAAATCACAAATAAGAATGGAAAACAAATATTGCAGATTTGCAGAGAATTGAGTCTCTACATAGTCAATGGAAGGCTGCGAGGGGATTCCTTTGGACGGTATACGTATTGTTCAAAACTTGGTAGCAGCACCGTTGACTATGCTATAACAGATTTAGAATTAAATTCATTGAGAGCCTTTACAGTAAAAGAACAAACACCTCTATCAGATCACTCCCAGATTACATTGTATTTAAAAAGAACAGACACAGGTAACATATGTGCTCAGCCAGGTAATCTGTATAAAATAAAGCAGAAATACAGATGGACTCCGAACAGTCTGGAGCATTACCAGGATGCTCTGGTCAGTGAGTCAACACTGTCTCTTCTAGACTCCTTCTTAGACCAGATTTACTCTCAGACTACAGAGGGTGTAGAGTGGTGTCTGGCAAACATAAACCACATATTTGACCATTTGGCCTCATTATCAAACTTGAAATGCAAAAGAAAACAACCAAAGAAAACAAATAGGGAAAGGTGGTTTGATTTAGACTGTAAATCCATTAGGAAAAAACTAAGAAATGTCTCCAACCAAAAGCACAGGAATCCAGATAATCAGGAACTCCGCCTTAGTTACTGTGAAACTTTAAAGGAATATAAAAACACACTGAGAACAAAAAAAGATCAATATTTCCAAAACCAATTACAATTAATTGAAGACTCTCTGGGATCAAATAAATTCTGGGAAAACTGGAACTTACTTACCAAAAAACACAAAAATGAACAACCTATTCAAGATGGTGATATGTGGAACAAACATTTTGAAAATCTTTATAGAAAACCTACAATGAATCAAGCCCAAGAGCACATTTTAGAAAATTTGAAAACCTTTGAAAGAGTTATAAAGGACTATCAGACTCCACTGGATTACCCTATCACTGAAAAAGAACTGGAAGAGAAACTAAAGACTCTACAGAACAAAAAAGCATGTGGGCCTGATGGCATCTTAAATGAGATGATAAAATATGCAAGCAAAGAATGCAAACTCGCTATCCTAAAGCTTTTCAACTTGGTACTAAGTGTGGGTTATTTCCCTGAAAGCTGGAGTCAAGGGTTAATTACACCAATATTCAAAAACGGTGACAAATTTGATCCAAACAATTACAGGGGTATCTGTGTCAGTAGTAACCTTGGGAAGTTATTTGGCAGCATTATAAATTCAAGAATTATAGATTTCCTCACAGAACACAATGTATTATGCAAAAGTCAAATTGGATTCCTCCCAAATTATAGAACATCTGATCACATTTTCACCCTTCACACACTGATAGATAAATACACAAATCAAAATAAAGGAACAATTCATGCATGCTTTGTTGACTTCCAGAAAGCATTCGATTCAGTCTGGCATGAAGGCTTACTTTATAAATTAATACAAAGTGGTATAGGAGGAAAGTCCTATGATGTTATTAAATCAATATATGAAAATAATAAATTGGCCGTCAAAATTGGTGATAAACACACAGAATTCTTCCCACAAGGAAGGGGGGTGAAACAGGGATGCAATCTCAGCCCCACCCTCTTCAATATATACATTAATGAACTGGCACTGCTATTAGAACAGTCAACAGCACCTGGTCTCACACTCACTGACACAGAAATTAAGTGTCTTTTTTATGCTGATGACCTAGTCATCCTGTCTCCAACTAAGGAAGGTCTTCAGCAACACCTGGATGTTCTTCATGAGTACTGTCAGACCTGGGCCCTGACAGTAAACATGAAGAAGACCAAAATTATGACCTTTCAAAAAAGACCACGGGTACAGAAGAATCAACCAATATTCAAAATAGGTGGGTCACAAATAGAACAAACAAATACCTATACATATCTAGGTTTGCAAATAACCTCTTCTGGAAAATTCAGTTCAGCGGTGAAGGAATTAAAAGATAAGGCAAAACGGGCTTTTCATGCCATCAAACGTTCAATTCAAATCCAAATTCCAATTAGGACATGGCTCAAAATATTTAAATCAGTTATAGAACCCATTGCATTGTATGGCAGTGAGGTATGGGGTCCACTACTAGAATCTGACTGGACAAAGTGGGACAAAAACCCAGTTGAGGTCCTGCATGCAGAATTTTGCAAAACTATTATCCGGGTACAAAGAAAAAGCCCAAACTCTGCATGCAGGGCTGAATTAGGACAATATCCCCTACTTCTAAATATACAGAAAAGATCAATTAAATTCTGGAGCCATATTAAAAAGAGTGACCCTGCCTGTTACCATTACAAAGCCCTTGCCTACCAGGAACTGAACATCCAAAGGAGCCCTCTCAGTCAAATGGTTCTGAAACTGGCTGAACTCTCACCTTCTGACATCACAAACCACAGTGAGCCTCAGTACAGCCACACCATGATGAAGATTAGACCAAACCAAATTATGACTAAAGAAAAAGATAAATATATCACATATTGGAATGAACTCACACAAACACAACACAAATTAGAAACATATTTGGCCCTAAACAGAGAGTATACTGTGGCAGAATACTTAACCACAGTAACTGATAGAAACCTGAGAAAAACTTTGACAATGTACAGACTGAGTGATCACAGTTTGGCGATAGAGAAGGGCAGACACAGACAGACATGGCTGCCCAGAGAGGAGAGGCTGTGCTGTCACTGTGATGACAGAGCTGTAGAGACAGAGATACACTTCTTGACACAATGTAAAAAATATACAAATATTAGACAGGAGTTCTTTCCTAAATTTGAAGGAATGTTGCCAGGATTCCAAAATATGAATGAAAAAGAGAAAATGCCAATCCTTCTGGGAGAAAAGAAAGAATGTGCAGTTTTAGCTGCAAAATATGTTAATTTATGTCATAAGAGAAGGGACAACCAGTAGTATGTACATACATTCATGTTTAATTTTCTGCACCACCTGCTTTTCTTTGCTTTGTTTGTTCTTATTTTACTGATATTTTGTGTTTGTTGTATTTTGATTGTGCTTTGGCAACACTGTTTCGATGTCATGCCAATAAAGCTTATTGAATTGAATTGAATTGAGAGAGAGAGAGAGAGAGAGAGAGAGAGAGAGAGAGAGAGAGAGAGAGAGAGAGAGAGAGAGAGACAAGGGAGAGAGACATATAGAGAGAGAGAGTGAGAGAGAGAGAGAGAGAGAGAGAGAGAGAGAGAGAGAGAGAGAGAGAGAGAGAGAGAGAGAGAGAGAGAGAGAGAGAGAGAGACATAGGAACAGTGTTAGAGAGAGAGAGAGAGAGAGAGAGAGAGAGAGAGAGAGAGAGAGGAGAGAGAGAGAGAGAGAGAGGAGAGAGAGAGAGAGAGAGAGAGAGAGAGAGAGAGAGAGAGAGAGACATGGGAGAGAGACATGGGAGAGAGACATAGGAACAGTGTTGGAGAGAGAGAGAGAATCTGTGTCTGAATTAAACAACTGCACTGTTAAATTTACAAGAAGACTGCACATAAATTGTTATTAACATTCACCTGTCATCTCTCCTATGGTACCAATATTGATACTACATGAAATTGTGAAATAGTGAGTGTTAAACCGCTCTAGGGCATTGTAAAAGAGTTCTAGTGAGTGTTTAAACCGCTCTAGGGCATTGTAAAAGAGTTCTAGTGAGTGTTAAACCGCTCTAGGGCATTGTAAAAGAGTTCTAGTGAGTGTGACAGAGTTCTAGTGAGTGTTAACAGCTCTGGGACATTGTGACAGAGTTCTAGTGAGTGTGACAGAGTTCTAGTGAGTGTGACAGAGTTCTAGTGAGTGTGACAGAGGTCTAGTGAGTGTGACAGAGTTCTAGTGAGTGTGACAGAGTTCTAGTGAGTGTGACAGAGTTCTAGTGAGTATTAAACATCTCTAGGACATTGTGATGGACAGTTCTATCTGAGGGAAGCTCACCTTAGCTTCCTGTTCGTTGAAGGTGTTGGTACTGAGCATCTGAGCAACTGTTTCAAAGGCAGCGGTGAGAGGCAGCATGAACTGTTCAAACTGATCCTCGTCCTCACCTGGAAGTACAACAGAGACACACACATCAACCACACAGTTACAGAACAGACTGTTCTGTTAAGACAAATCCGATTCAAGTTGGATTTTTGGATCGGTCGCATTTACACTGGCAGCCAAATCCAGTTTGTATCAGATCTGAGCCTGGAATATGATTTGTTAAAATGAGTCACCTGATCTGGTAGGCCAATCAGATTTCTATGTTGAAGTGGCATGGATCTGACTCAGGCTAGACTTGGCTGCCAGTGTAAAACTGGCCTTAGACCAGGCTGTTTGATTTCATGTGACTTGTATGTAATCTGTCTGCCTTTAGACTCACTCAGTCAAATCAGATTGGACTCAGGAGGTGGAACACTGAACCTGTTTCAGGCTAGATTTGTCTGCCAGTGTAAACAGGGCCAACAGTATCAGGGGTTGACACTAAGGTCTCCGAGGCACTTGCCCATTGGGCAAGTGCAAGTCAGGTTCTACTTGCCCTCAGCTCATGGTCACTTGACCCCCCAAAATATATTGTAAATTTTGCATTCGAGTTTACTTCCTACTTGGGTGCTTTAAACCAGGGGTTTTCAACAGGTGGTCCCTGAGAGGGTTCCAGGTGGTCCCCACTCCCCAGCTAAGTTGGTTAACCAGATGTAACTCTTGAGAACGTAAAAATGAAACCAAATGGACCCTTGCGGGTCCATTTGGTTTCATGTTTACACTCTCAAGAGTTAAAATTCATCATCTTAATTAGCCCAGGTCGCAATGCCCACCTTAAGACAAATTTATCTTGTGTTGTGTTATAGTGCACTAAGTTGCACACTTGCCCGATCGGGCAACCAGGTAGCAGTCTTCACTTGCCCCACCATTTTTTTTTTACTTGCCCCGGGCAAGCGGGCAAGTGTTAGTGTCAAACCCTGAGTATGTACAGTATGTCTGAGCACACAGGGACAGAACCTAAGCCAACAGTCCAGGGAGGAAGATGTGCTTCCATGTGGTGTACAGGGGGAAGCTAAAGGGTGTGATGAATGGAGAACACCACCCCCCCTCCACCCCTCCACCAGCACCTACACACAGTGCATCAGCTCAGCCAGAGAGGGTAAAAGCCAAGGACAGGTCTACCTACCCGCTGAGGGACCACATGGGACTTGGCAGGTCCTCAGTGCCAGTTGCAGGTCTGAGGATTTACAACGACACACACAATGTCTGCCTCTGTGCCTGGTGTAGCCGTTTTAGAGTAACCCAATACTATGTTTTAGAGTAACCCAATACTATGTTTTAGAGTAACCCAATACTATGTTTTAGAGTAACCCAATACTATGTTTTAGAGTAACCCAATACTATGTTTTAGAGTAACCCAATACTATGTTTTAGAGTAACCCAATACTATGTTTTAGAGTAACCCAATACTATGTTTTAGAGTAACCCAATACTATGTTTTAGAGTAACCCAATACTATGTTTTAGAGTAACCCAATACTATGTTTTAGAGTAACTTAATACTATGTTTTAGAGTAACCCAATACTATGTTTTA
The DNA here is from genome assembly GCA_039105355.1 of Benthosema pterotum. Classification (NCBI taxonomy): domain Eukaryota; kingdom Metazoa; phylum Chordata; class Actinopteri; order Myctophiformes; family Myctophidae; genus Benthosema; species Benthosema pterotum. Next base: position 47,590,337 of record CM076985.1, read on the forward strand.
GAGTAACCCAATACTATGTTTTAGAGTAACTTAATACTATGTTTTAGAGTAACCCAATACTATGTTTTAGAGTAACCCAATACTATGTTTTAGAGTAAACCAATAGTATGTTTTAGAGTAACCCACTAGTATGTTTTAGAGTAGCCCAATAGTATGTTTTAGAGTAACCCAATAGTATGTTTTAGAGTAACCCAATACTATGTTTTAGAGTAACCCAATACTATGTTTTAGAGTAACCCAATACTATGTTTTAGAGTAACCCAATACTATGTTTTAGAGTAACCCAATAGTATGTTTTAGAGTAACCCAATACTATGTTTTAGAGTAACCCAATACTATGTTTTAGAGTAACCCAATAGTATGTTTTAGAGTAACCCAATACTATGTTTTAGAGTAACCCAATAGTATGTTTTAGAGTAACCCAATACTATGTTTTAGAGTAACCCAATAGTATGTTTTAGAGTAACCCAATACTATGTTTTAGAGTAACCCAATACTATGTTTTAGAGTAACCCAATAGTATGTTTTAGAGTAACCGAATAGTATGTTTTAGAGTAACCCAATACTATGTTTTAGAGTAACCCAATACTATGTTTTAGAGTAACCCAATACTATGTTTTAGAGTAACCCAATACTATGTTTTAGAGTAACCCAATACTATGTTTTAGAGTAACCCAATACTATGTTTTAGAGTAACCCAATACTATGTTTTAGAGTAACCCAATACTATGTTTTAGAGTAACTTAATACTATGTTTTAGAGTAACCCAATACTATGTTTTAGAGTAACCCAATACTATGTTTTAGAGTAACCCAATACTATGTTTTAGAGTAACCCAATACTATGTTTTAGAGTAACCCAATACTGTTTTAGAGTAACCCAATAGTATGTTTTAGAGTAACCCAATAGTATGTTTTAGAGTAGCCCAATAGTATGTTTTAGAGTAACCCAATAGTATGTTTTAGAGTAACCCAATACTATGTTTTAGAGTAACCCAATACTATGTTTTAGAGTAACCCAATACTATGTTTTAGAGTAACCCAATACTATGTTTTAGAGTAACCCAATAGTATGTTTTAGAGTAACCCAATACTATGTTTTAGAGTAACCCAATACTATGTTTTAGAGTAACCCAATAGTATGTTTTAGAGTAACCCAATACTATGTTTTAGAGTAACCAATAGTATGTTTTAGAGTAACCCAATACTATGTTTTAGAGTAACCCAATACTATGTTTTAGAGTAACCCAATACTATGTTTTAGAGTAACCCAATACTATGTTTTAGAGTAACCCAATAGTATGTTTTAGAGTAACCCAATAGTATGTTTTAGAGTAACCCAATACTATGTTTTAGAGTAACCCAATACTATGTTTTAGAGTAACCCAATAGTATGTTTTAGAGTAACCCAATACTATGTTTTAGAGTAACCCAATACTATGTTTTAGAGTAACCCAATACTATGTTTTAGAGTAACCCAATAGTATGTTTTAGAGTAACCCACTAGTATGTTTTAGAGTAACCCACTAGTACGTTTCACATCATCCTACATCAGTGAGGGCAGGCACACTTTGAAATTGCAAATTGCATTGCTCTAGTTTAAAAATTGCTGTTTATTTATTTTTTCTCTTATCCGTGTGGTCACCATATAAGGAGTTCCTCCCTGTCCCCAGTGAGTCCCTGGGGTCAATAAACCCTGGTTTCAGTTTGGTGCTTTGGGAGAAAAGCCTTTCATCCAATCAGGATGAGAGGAGGCCTTCCACCAATCAGGATGGAGTGGGGGCGGGCCTTAGTCTATGTGCTGTTTGACCGTTGTGCGTGTGCACATCTTGCATCCTTTTTTAAAATTTGATCACTCAAATCACTTACTATACCTTTAAAACGACTTGGATCTCTCAAGGACTCTTGACACTTTTGTCGCACCGACTGTACAGTGAAAACTGTCACTCTTCTTTCTTTCACACTGCACTGATTGAATTAAATATGCCCTGTTCAGTTCTGTCACGTTGTGACGACACACACACCATGTTTTGGGACAATCAAATCATTTCTAAGGAGAAAAACGAAACAAAAAGTGTTGTATCCTGACGTTATTTTTTCTTCTTGCTAATTAGATATTGTATGATTGTGTTGAGAGCAGAGTTGGCTTTGTCTGTGGCGTAGTCGTCTTTATATAGATCATTCTCCAAAAGTCTATGAGGAATATGAACGGGGAATCTATTTCTGGAACAAGCGTGACGTCACGAGAGTGGCAGGACTCTATTCTGTCCCTGTTCCCTCTAAACTGCTCAGCTCTATTCTGTCCCTGTTCCCTCTAAACTGCTCAGCTCTATTCTGTCCCTGTTCCCTCTAAACTGCTCAGCTCTATTCTGTCCCTGTTCCCTCTAAACTGCTCAGCTCTATTCTGTCCCTGTTCCCTCTAAACTGCTCAGCTCTATTCTGTCCCTGTTCCCTCTAAACTGCTCAGCTCTATTCTGTCCCTGTTCCCTCTAAACTGCTCAGCTCTATTCTGTCCCTGTTCCCTCTAAACTGCTCAGCTCTATTCTGTCCCTGTTCCCTCTAAACTGCTCAGCTCTATTCTGTCCCTGTTCCCTCTAAACTGCTCAGCTCTATTCTGTCCCTGTTCCCTCTAAACTGCTCAGCTCTATTCTGTCCCTGTTCCCTCTAAACTGCTCAGCTCTATTCTGTCCCTGTTCCCTCTAAACTGCTCAGCTCTATTCTGTCCCTGTTCCCTCTAAACTGCTCAGCTCTATTCTGTCCCTGTTCCCTCTAAACTGCTCAGCTCTATTCTGTCCCTGTTCCCTCTAAACTGCTCAGCTCTATTCTGTCCCTGTTCCCTCTAAACTGCTCAGCTCTATTCTGTCCCTGTTCCCTCTAAACTGCTCAGCTCTATTCTGTCCCTGTTCCCTCTAAACTGCTCAGCTCTATTCTGTCCCTGTTCCCTCTAAACTGCTCAGCTCTATTCTGTCCCTGTTCCCTCTAAACTGCTCAGCTCTATTCTGTCCCTGTTCCCTCTAAACTGCTCAGCTCTATTCTGTCCCTGTTCCCTCTAAACTGCTCAGCTCTATTCTGTCCCTGTTCCCTCTAAACTGCTCAGCTCTATTCTGTCCCTGTTCCCTCTAAACTGCTCAGCTCTATTCTGTCCCTGTTCCCTCTAAAACTGCTCAGCTCTATTCTGTCCCTGTTCCCTCTAAACTGCTCAGCTCTATTCTGTCCCTGTTCCCTCTAAACTGCTCAGCTCTATTCTGTCCCTGTTCCCTCTAAACTGCTCAGCTCTATTCTGTCCCTGTTCCCTCTAAACTGCTCAGCTCTATTCTGTCCTGTTCCCTCTAAACTGCTCAGCTCTATTCTGTCCCTGTTCCCTCTAAACTGCTCAGCTCTATTCTGTCCCTGTTCCCTCTAAACTGCTCAGCTCTATTCTGTCCCTGTTCCCTCTAAACTGCTCAGCTCTATTCTGTCCCTGTTCCCTCTAAACTGCTCAGCTCTATTCTGTCCCTGTTCCCTCTAAACTGCTCAGCTCTATTCTGTCCCTGTTCCCTCTAAACTGCTCAGCTCTATTCTGTCCTGTTCCCTCTAAACTGCTCAGCTCTATTCTGTCCCTGTTCCCTCTAAACTGCTCAGCTCTATTCTGTCCCTGTTCCCTCTAAACTGCTCAGCTCTATTCTGTCCCTGTTCCCTCTAAACTGCTCAGCTCTATTCTGTCCCTGTTCCCTCTAAACTGCTCAGCTCTATTCTGTCCCTGTTCCCTCTAAACTGCTCAGCTCTATTCTGTCCCTGTTCCCTCTAAACTGCTCAGCTCTATTCTGTCCCTGTTCCCTCTAAACTGCTCAGCTCTATTCTGTCCCTGTTCCCTCTAAACTGCTCAGCTCTATTCTGTCCCTGTTCCCTCTAAACTGCTCAGCTCTATTCTGTCCCTGTTCCCTCTAAACTGCTCAGCTCTATTCTGTCCCTGTTCCCTCTAAACTGCTCAGCTCTATTCTGTCCCTGTTCCCTCTAAACTGCTCAGCTCTATTCTGTCCCTGTTCCCTCTAAACTGCTCAGCTCTATTCTGTCCCTGTTCCCTCTAAACTGCTCAGCTCTATTCTGTCCCTGTTCCCTCTAAACTGCTCAGCTCTATTCTGTCCCTGTTCCCTCTAAACTGCTCAGCTCTATTCTGTCCCTGTTCCCTCTAAACTGCTCAGCTCTATTCTGTCCCTGTTCCCTCTAAACTGCTCAGCTCTATTCTGTCCCTGTTCCCTCTAAACTGCTCAGCTCTATTCTGTCCCTGTTCCCTCTAAACTGCTCAGCTCTATTCTGTCCCTGTTCCCTCTAAACTGCTCAGCTCTATTCTGTCCCTGTTCCCTCTAAACTGCTCAGCTCTATTCTGTCCCTGTTCCCTCTAAACTGCTCAGCTCTATTCTGTCCCTGTTCCCTCTAAACTGCTCAGCTCTATTCTGTCCCTGTTCCCTCTAAACTGCTCAGCTCTATTCTGTCCCTGTTCCCTCTAAACTGCTCAGCTCTATTCTGTCCCTGTTCCCTCTAAACTGCTCAGCTCTATTCTGTCCCTGTTCCCTCTAAACTGCTCAGCTCTATTCTGTCCCTGTTCCCTCTAAACTGCTCAGCTCTATTCTGTCCCTGTTCCCTCTAAACTGCTCAGCTCTATTCTGTCCCTGTTCCCTCTAAACTGCTCAGCTCTATTCTGTCCCTGTTCCCTCTAAACTGCTGTGTTGTTCTCAAGACAACTCAAATTCCTCATCAGGATTAATAAAGGCCTGTCTGATTGGTGCCTTTACTCTGGGTGGGTTTGTGTGTGGAGTTAGGGTTATGGATGTTCTCCCCATGTTCCCCTAGAACAGGTCTCTATAGTACTGCCTCCCCCTGGCCAGCCGGGGCGCCTGATGGAGGGGACAGGAACTGGTTGGAATAACCTGTTCTTTCCACACGCCATGAGTATTTGAATCGTTGGTTTGACCCCCAACCAAGCGGAAACTCTGCTTGGTATACATCCTTCATGTTGTACTTGATGATGGCTGTGTGTGTGTGTGTGTGTGTGTGTGTGTGTGTGTGTGTGTGTGTGTGTGTGTGTGTGTGTGTGTGTGTGTGGTGTGTGTGTGTGTGGTGTGTGCATGTGCGTGTGTGTACCTAGGTCCACCATCAGCAGTCGTCCAGGGCGGTGTAGGTGTGTGTGTGTGTGTGTGTGTGTGTGTGTGTGTGTGTGTGTGTGCGTGTGTGTGTGTGTGTGTGTGTGTGTGTGTGTGTGTGTGTGTGCGTGTGTGTGCGTGCGTGCGTACCTAGGTCAACCATCAGCAGTCGTCCCAGGGCGGTGTGTGTGTGTGTGTGTGTGTGTGTGTGTGTGTGTGTGTGTGTGCGTGCGTGCGTGCGTGCGTGTGTACCTAGGTCAACCATCAGTAGTCGTCCCAGGGCCGTATAGAAGGTTGTCCGACAGCGCATGTCACTGAGATTTGATTGGTTGTTGACGCCCAGGAATGAGAAGTGTTCACTCTGAAAGGACCAGAAATTTAGTTTAGTTCTGACACTAGATTCTAGTTTCTGACGCTAGATTCCAGTTTCTGACACTAGATTCTAGTTTCTGACGCTAGATTCTAGTTTCTGACGCTAGATTCTAGTTTCTGACGCTAGATTCCAGTTTCTGACGCTAGATTCTAGTTTCTGACGCTAGATTCTAGTTTCTGACGCTAGATTCTAGTTTCTGACGCTAGATTCTAGTTTCTGACGCTAGATTCTAGTTCCTGACGCTAGATTCTAGTTTCTGACACTAGATTCTAGTTTCTGACACTAGATTCTAGTTTCTGACGCTAGATTCCAGTTTCTGACATTAGATTCTAGTTTCTGACATTAGATTCTAGTTTCTGACACTAGATTCCAGTTTCTGACACTAGATTCTAGTTTCTGACACTAGATTCTAGTTTCTGACGATAGATTCTAGTTTCTGACGCTACATTCTAGTTTCTGACACTAGATTCTAGTTTCTGACGCTAGATTCTAGTTTCTGACACTAGATTCTAGTTTCTGACGATAGATTCTAGTTTCTGACACTAGATTCTAGTTTCTGACGATTAGATTCTAGTTTCTGACACTAGATTCTAGTTTCTGACGATAGATTCTAGTTTCTGACACTAGATTCTAGTTTCTGACGATAGATTCTAGTTTCTGACACTAGATTCTAGTTTCTGACACTAGATTCTAGTTTCTGACATTAGATTCTAGTTTCTGACACTAGATTCTAGTTTCTGACATTAGATTCTAGTTTCTGATGCTAGATTCTATAGTTTCTGACACTAGATTCTAGTTTCTGACACTAGATTCTAGTTTCTGACACTAGATTCTAGTTTCTGACACTAGATTCTAGTTTCTGACACTAGATTCTAGTTTCTGACACTAGATTCTAGTTTCTGACACTAGATTCTAGTTTCTGACACTAGATTCTAGTTTCTGACACTAGATTCTAGTTTCTGGCACTAGATTCTAGTTTCTGACACTAGATTCTAGTTTCTGACACTAGATTCTAGTTTCTGACACTAGATTCTAGTTTCTGACACTAGATTCTAGTTTCTGACACTAGATTCTAGTTTCTGACACTAGATTCTAGTTTCTGACACTAGATTCTAGTTTCTGGCACTAGATTCTAGTTTCTGGCACTAGATTCTAGTTTCTGACACTAGATTCTAGTTTCTGACACTAGATTCTAGTTTCTGACACTAGATTCTAGTTTCTGACACTAGATTCTAGTTTCTGACACTAGATTCTAGTTTCTGACACTAGATTCTAGTTTCTGACACTAGATTCTAGTTTCTGACACTAGATTCTAGTTTCTGACACTAGATTCTAGTTTCTGACACTAGATTCTAGTTCCAGACGCTAGATTCTACTTAGACATTAGTTTGTAGCTTTTCTGAAAATCTATGCTCCATATTTCATGCCAAGGACCCCCAGAATCATCTATGTATAGCTGTGGACCCGCATCTGAAAACATGTTGCTCTAGTGATCCCCCAGAAGCAAAGATTTGAGTTAAGAATGTTTCCTACTGAAATAATATATTCAAAGACATGCGCCACATGGTGTGCTACGATATACAGCTTGTAGATCTGATATGTTTCAATAGCTAAGGTATAACATAATACTTAGATAAATGTAGTATATATTCTTACCGTGTGATTATTCAGTATAAATGTTGTATATATTCTTACTGTGTTATAAATGTAGTGTATAATCTTACTGTATGGTTATTCAGTATAAATGCATATATTCTTACTGCGCGTTATAAATGTAGTATATAATCGTACTGTATGATTATAAATCTAGTATATATTCTTACTGTGTCTTATAAATGTATATAGTTATGAATGTATATATTCTTACTGTATGGTTATTCAGTATGAACTACAGTAATGTATATGTATAAATGTAGTATATATTCTTACTGTGTGTTATAAATGTATATAGTTATAAATGTATATATTCTTACTGTATGGTTGTTCAACATGAACTGCACAGCACTGAGTTTCACCAGCTTCCTCACACTGCTGTATGTGTGTGTGTGTGTGTGTGTGTGTGTGTGTGTGTGTGTGTGTGTGTGTGTGTGTGTGTGTGTGTGTGTGTGTGTGTGTGTGTGCGTGTGCGCGTGTGCGTGTGTATATATTCTTACTGTATGGTTGTTCAGTATGAACTACAGTAATGTATATGTATAAATGTAGAATATATTCTTACTGTGTGTTATAAATGTATATAGTTATAAATGTATGTGTGTGTGTGTGTGTGTGTGTGTGTGTGTGTGTGTGTGTGTGTGTGTGTGTGTGTGTGTGTGTGTGTGTGTGTGTGTGTGTGTGTGTGTATTCTTACTGTATGGTTGTTCAACATGAACTGCACAGCACTGAGTTTGACCAGCTTCCTCACACTGCTGTATGTGAACACTGATAGTCAAGGAAAACAACATCAATAAAAAAAGATCATAAAATGCAACAATACCTCCAATAACCCTCATGAAAACACACTAGTGAATCATTACTCATTCAATAGTGTTTGCGATTGAGTAGTGATTTTGTAGGGATTTGTGTCATAGAGAGAAATGTCCCGTTTCACTACTTAATCACTACTGATATTACTACATAATTCCTATTCAAATCACTACCTGGCTGATACTTCATTACTTCATCCTCACTATGGCTTTATGGAAAGAACTATAGCCTACAATCACTATGCATTTATTGTTAAATTACTACTAATGCTTACACATTTACTGTTGTATCTCTACACAATCCTTATAGAAAATATTTATGTAGTGTTTTCACTACATAGTTTCTACACAAACCCTTATAAGGGTTTGTGAAGAAACTAAAAGTAATTTATTAGTGATTCAGTAGTGAGTGACGCACACGCACACGCACACGCACACGCACACGCACACGCACACGCACACACACACTTAAGGATATCCTAAAGAGAGGTCGTTGAGTAGCTGCAGTGTCTTGGATGTGATTGGTTCACACTGACCCCAGTACTTCAGGTTGGTGATGCTGAAAACACAGAAAACACATTAGTATAATTAATATCATTATTAGAGCTGCAGCTAACAATGAAGTTAATGATCGATTCACCAGCTGATTATTTTAGACATGTTCCAACGAATAAAACAATGATAATTAATTCAAAAGTACATTTGATTGCCGCAGATTATGCTGCTGTGCAAATGAAAGACCAACTAAATTACAATTATTTTAAGCAACTCATGGAATCTTTAGACTTACATTTAATTTAAGAATAATATAGATACACGCGTCAGTCTAAAAGGAACAGTACTTTTCAGAGCTCAAATACGTAATATTCAAGCCACACATTTTGTTCTTGATGACTGCATAATCAATTAGTCTTTGTTCTTATTATTGTATTATTGATTATTGTGATGGCATGCGATCACAACAATCAATAGTCTGTACATTTATTTATATGACTGTTAAGATGTTTTGGTTTACTTACATTTTCCCAATGAAGACACTCAGTACCATGGTCTCATCGTTCAGACCCAGGACCTCTGAGAGACGCCTGTAGAGCTGCACACACGCACGCACACGCACACGCACACAGTCAATTGGTGTTTATTTGGTGTTTATGTATTGGCACATATAAAAAGATAAAAACAAGATACAAGATTTGAAAATAATGTGCAGGAGAAGTTGGAAGCCGAGAGGCTTTTCAAGAACTTCCCCTGAAATGAATCAAATTTAAGAATACATTTATTCATATATTAAAGATGAATGTCAGAAATACATCCAACAATAAAATACAAGTAAACAGACACATGGTACATATCATTGTAGGGATAACTGGCCTGTTAACATCTGGGCATTATAATCAACCCTGCCACTGGTGTTGTTGTCAACCCTGTGATGGCTCTGTGGCGTTTCTAAGCAATTTGGAGCCCTAGTAAAAAACGATTTTCCCTGGAACCCCACCCTTAACAATTTGGTAAGGGGGGCTCCAGGTGACAGGGAATTCCCTGATGAAGGCTTAACCGCCGAAACGTTGGATTCTTAAACCTGCTATGTCCTAAATAAAAATATTGGCACATTGGCTACCGGTGTGTGCGGCCACTTTCTTGTTTTGCCAAGAAGTTTTTCTACAGTTTTCTCCCGTGGTCCTGCACCACCAAACAGGATTTTGGTGTGCGTGAGCATTTCTGTGCACAGGATGTTTTATTTAAACAACACATCGTACAGCTAAAGTATAAATCAGAGATAATGCTCATCCAACAGGCGATCACATGTGCAGTTCACTAGACGAATGTGTTTTCTATCCACAAAGTCATCCACCAGTAGGGCTGACTAAATATTCAACTATTCAATTATTCGACTAGCAAAACACTATTTCACTATTAATTCATTATTCGCTAATACTAATTTTTGATCTATATTTTTCAGTTTTCTGCAGCAGACATCATGGTTGTGTGCTGTGGTGTTGGTAGTGATTGTTGGTTGATTGCTTATTTCTCATGTCATAATGTAACTGAGTTACAGTAGTGTAATAGTCATGCACTGTTTCAATGGGAAGTCCAGAATCACACAAATCTATATATCAAAGTCAAAGTCAAAGTCGCATGATTTGTCACTACGTTACCGCAGCGAAATTGGACCTCCACTTTTAACCCATCACTTGGAGTGGTGAGCTCCAAGGAGCGGTGAGCTGCGGCTTGCCGCGCTCGGGAATCATTAGCTGATTTTGACCCCCAATCCATCCCTTTGATGCTGAGTGCCAAGCAGGGAGGCATTGGGTCCCATTTCTTAGAGTCTTTGGTATGACGCGACCGGGAATCGAACCCTGGCCTCCCAGTTCCAGGGCGGACACTCTAACCACAAGGCCACTGTTCTGGTTCATTCTGGTTCACTATAGACTAGTCGACAACTATTCGACTACCAAAGTATTCGATTCGACTAGCAAAAAACGTGTTTGGTTAATGGCCTATCCACAGGTTGAAACAAATCCGCCACAAGTCCCTGGTAACCGAGATCGCACAATGTTTGGGATGCCAATGTATCTGCCTCACCTCTGTGCATGTGCACACGCACACACACAGTCACACACGTGCACACACTTGTCAATTTAATTGGCTTAGCAGATGTAATCATTATGGCTGATTCCATCTAAGCCAATTAAAGTGTGTGTGTGTGTGTGTGTGTGTGTGTGTGTGTGTGTGTGTGTGTGTGTGTGTGTGTGTGTGTGTGTGTGTGTGTGTGTGTGTGTGTGTGTGTGTGTGTGTGTGTGTGTGTGTCACAAACATAACATTGTTGTAGCTTTGATATTATAAGTTATTGAAACATTTACACTATATTATACACCGTATTGTCAAACATCAAACTCTGGAAGGGAGAGTCTATACAAATAAGACTTTATAAACGATGGAAAACAGCACAGACTGCTACTTCTGATCAGGCTTATGCACAATTTATACTTTGTTGGAAGTTGGCAGTTTCACGGTGTAAAACACGCACTATCGCACAACCAAGTATAAGTGATGCTTTCTTTTCACACCCCTAGACCCACCATGACTGCACTAGCAGTACTGTACCAGAGTGTTATTAAAACCATGACTGCACTAGCAGTACTGTACCAGGGTGTTATTAGAACCATGACTGCACTAGCAGTACTGTACCAGGGTGTTATAAAAACCCACAAGGTTTAATCTGGTTCTGACCAGGGTCTGGGGGAAGCTAAGACAAAACCAACACCACACACACACATTATTTGGGGTTAAACTACTCTCTGAATGTTCCAACACTTATCTGGACTGTTCACATGCTGCAGGTTCTGACCAGCAAAACAAAGAGAAGACACTGTCAGGTTAGAGATGTCTTTGAGGAACCAGGAGTTTAAAGATTGTAAACACGACATGCACAGAGCAGAGGAAGCAGATAGTGGTGTAATCAATATATCAATATCAATATATATTGATCGAACACCTGGGTGATATCGATGCAGAGGCTGTTGTATCAATAAGATGATAAACATAAGGAATTATCTGGTGTTGATGAACATACATCTGGTTAATGTTATCAAAGCCTCACTTACACTTTGTAAAATGTATATAGCGCCTTTAATAGTTGTAATAAACTCCCTTCACAGAGTCCTTGTTAGGATGTTTAGACATTGCATTTTAATTTAAAGATCTCTGTGAGCCTGAGAGTGTTTTATTTTGTTTGTGCAACATGGTCATTACTTTTGAATAAACGTATAACCAATATATTGATAAACAGTATACCGTATGACGCTGTAGGTTCAACTTGACTCCATTAATAATGTGTTGTACCTCTAGACACACCAATATCAACAAAATAGATGTAGAAATATGAAAACGGCATTCATATTTTATCCCAATCCATTGTTTACACCCAGTCAACTATTTAACTCCTTGGTAGCCATTTTGCCAGCCTGTAGCGCCCCCATTTGGTCCCTGTAACGTCCCTGACAACAGCAGGTTGATTTAGACTTCACCATCAGGGTGTGTGCAGAAGTATTTTAAGTTCTGGAATAAAATGAGAAAATCCTTTAATGCCAGTGTGTTAACTACTGATTCTATTTCAGGCTGTGGCGTGTGGCCATGACAACAACTAGACATGCACACACCTGCAATTTCTCTGATGTCACCTGTTGCGTAGCTCCGTTGTTTCTGATTAAATGTTGTTCAAAAGAAGGTAAACTGTTGTTTTTTCCACCAGACAACTTGTCGACAGTATTTCAACCTTCATGAGAGATATTGGCTCCTTGCCAGAGTTGAGCACAAGTTGAATTTAAATTTCAACGTAGAAACGAGTCTGGTTCCAGGCTACATGACGCTAGTATGTCGCAGGGACTTACAACCAATCATTTAGTAGTCTTTGGTTTTTCGTGTTGGTTTTCTTTGGTATTCAAAAGATCATCTGCACATCTCCACATACCGTAATTTCCGGACTATAAGCCGCACCTGAATATCAGCCGCACCAGCTAAATTTGTGGCAAAATACTGATTTCTCCTTGTATAAGCCACACCTGACTATAAGCCGCACCAGGCTTATAGTCAGGTGCTTCATGTTAGAGCAGTGGTTTTCAACTTTTTCACAATTTAACAACATCTTCACCCCACAGACCCCAAAACTAAAGATTTCTTGTTTGGTTTTGTTCACAATTCCAGGATGGAACCTTTTCGCAAACAAAAGAGGCAAAACATCAAAATTAGACCAAGATGAACTTGCCTTAAGACTTAATAATTAATTGGTGCTAATTTAGAATATAATATATGGTGAATATCATAACTCTTGAGAGTGTAAAAATGAAACCAAATGGACCCGCTAGGGTCCATTTGGTTTCATCTTTACGCTCTCAAAGAGTTACATCTGGCTAACCAACTTTCTATCATTTACTCTGCGGACCCCACCTGGAAAATCCATAGATTGTCCGTACCGTTGTATAAGCCACAGGGTCAAAAGCATGTGAAAAAAGTAGCGGGTTATAGTCTGGAAATTACGGTACTGAACTTCAGATGTACACACAGATGTAATGTTCAGAATATATTTATTTATTAGGTATTTCTTTACCTTAGATGATTTCTGCACCTGGTCACCGATGTAGATCTTCCTGAACTGTTCAAAGAAGCTGAGCATGGCCAGCTCCAACCTCTCGTTCCCAGCCTGGGCCAGACGGGAGTCTGTCAGGTTCATCAGCTGTAGCACCCTGCAAGGACAAACACAACACCACAACACCTCATTCAGTCTGTCAGGTTCATCAGCTGGAGCACCCTGCAAGGAGAACAACACCACAACACCTCATTCAGTCTGTCAGGTTCATCAGCTGGAGCACCCTGCAAGGAGAACAACAACACAACACCACAACACCTCATTCAGTCTGTCAGGTTCATCAGCTGGAGCACCCTGCAAGGAGAACAACACCACAACACCTCATTCAGTCTGTCAGGTTCATCAGCTGGAGCACCCTGCAAGGAGAACAACAACACAACACCACAACACCTCATTCAGTCTGTCAGGTTCATCAGCTGGAGCACCCTGCAAGGAGAACAACACCACAACACCTCATTCAGTCTGTCAGGTTCATCAGCTGGAGCACCCTGCAAGGAGAACAACAACACCTCATTCAGTCTGTCAGGTTCATCAGCTGGAGCACCCTGCAAGGAGAACAACAACACCTCATTCAGTCTGTCAGGTTCATCAGCTGTAGCACCCTGCAAGGAGAACAACACCACAACACCTCATTCAGTCTGTCAGGTTCATCAGCTGCAGCACCCTGCAAGGACAAACACAACACCACAACACCTCATTCAGGACATGCGTGAAGGGAGCGGGCACAAGGTAAAGAGAGGGTGCCGAGATTTTTGTATTTTTTCCAATTGTGTACCGTATTTTCCGGACTATACGGCGCACCTAAAAGCCTTTAATTTTCTCAAAAATCCACACTGCGCCTTATAATCCAGTGCGCCTTATATATGGATCGTTCGACTGCAGGTGCTTCTATTCTATGTTAACTGTAGTAGCTTCTATTCTCTGCGCCTTATAATCCGGTGCGCCTTATATATGAAAACAGTTCTAAAAGGTGCGCCTTATAATCCGGTGTGCCTTATAATCCGGTGCGCCTTATAGTGCGGAAAATACGGTACATGTTTAAGAGGTGACAGTATGTAAATAGATCCCTTGGTGTGTTTTTATGTACAATGATGTCTTCCCTTTGTATTTAGGGTTTCTTCCTGGGGGCTGAACCTTTCCAGTCAAACGTTCCAATGAAAACAACTTCAATATAGTGACATCATATGCTCAGCCCCTCCCCTAACTCCTCCCCCTTTATCATACAACTAAAGCTGTGGGCGTGGCTTCAGTTCAGGTGGATCTCCACCCATCACCACCCACCAGGCAAACCAGGCATACTTAATGAACTGGTAGGGAGGAATCATAAAAACGACAGTTTAACAAACACTGTACACTTTTTGGGAAAGAATCTTACTTTTCATACAACATTAATACCTGATGATCATGTTTTAAGGTAGAATAAAGTCATGGCATCCATCTTTAAACCATCGTTGCACAGTCAAGGGTTGTTGTCTCTTGGGGCATTCTGATTGGTCGGTTGGGGGGGGTGATTTAATTGTGTGATGTAATTGTGGGTAGAAAGTTCAAGTTCAAGTTCAAAGTTGGGCACCTTGTTTTGCAGAAAAGAGATCTTTATAACTAAAATCATGAGTATTATCCCGCTTCACTCACCCACAAGTAGGCCATGGCCTACTAGGACCAATGACTATCTAATAAGGACAGGAAGCCAAGACACCTATGGGGGAGTCCACATTGGTTCATGGGAGGAAACAGACATGCTCACAAACCATGCATGCCATTGGTCTCTTGGATGGTTTGCGAGTGTCAAACTATAGTCTATAATGTCTTCGCATGGTAGCCCAACCAGTAGATCGGGATCTACCGGTAGATCTCGGCCTGATCACAAGTAGATCTCGGGAGATGTGGGGGGGGGGGGGGGGAAGAAAAAAATGGGGTGGAAAAGTCTGTTGTACTTTATGCTTATATGGACATAAAGTAAAGTGGTAAAACAAAGTAGTGTTGTGTTGTTGTGAAGTTACTGCAGGCTGGCAACGATGCGTGTGGTTTGAAATGTTGATATTGGACTGGTAGATCCCGGAGGGGTTGGATGCTGAAAAGTAGATCTTGGGTCAAAAAAGGTTGGGCACCCTGGTCTATAGTGTTTTCATATGGTAGCTTACTGGTAGCTTGTTTGTATTCCATTTTTGTCAGTGAAAAATGCAGTTTGACGAGTTTTATCAAATAAAAAAGGGCATGTTTAAGTTTATTTTAACGTGAGCGAAAATGGAAAATGGAACAGCCTGGCCTCCAAAACCAGGTGTTATCAATCAATCTGTCATGGTTCAAATTTAGTTGTATTCAATCTATATGTTTACCTTCAAAGTGCTTTACAGACGGATAGTCTGAAACGCAAGCATTATCATCAGGACTTGACACTAACACTTGCCCGCTTGCCCGGGGCAAGTAAAAAAAATGGTGGGGCAAGTGAAGACTGCTACCTGGTTGCCCGATCGGGCAAGTGTGCAACTTCGTGCACTATAACAC
Source organism: Benthosema pterotum (assembly GCA_039105355.1). Taxonomy (NCBI): domain Eukaryota; kingdom Metazoa; phylum Chordata; class Actinopteri; order Myctophiformes; family Myctophidae; genus Benthosema; species Benthosema pterotum. The sequence continues at coordinate 47,605,942 of CM076985.1, forward strand.
AACACAAGATAAATTTGTCTTGAAGGCGGTCATTGCGACCTGGGCTAATTAAGATGATGAATTTTAACTCTTGAGAGTGTAAAAATGAAATCAAATGGACCGCAAGGGTCCATTTGGTTTCATTTTTACGTTCTCAAGAGTTACATCTGGTTAACCAACTTAAAAGGGGACCACCTGGAACCCTCTCAGGGACCACGTGTTGAAAACCCCTGGTTTAAAGCACCCAAGTAGGAAGTAAACTTAAATGCCATTTACAATTTACAATATATTTTTGGGGGGCAAGTGACCATGACCTGAGGCAAGTAGAACCTGATTTGCACTTGCCCGATGGGCAAGTGCCTCGGAGACCTTAGTGTCAACCCCTGATCATGGTGGTTCCACTGTGCCACTCACTGTGCTGACAGACCAGAATCACATAGCGAGAAAAAAAAAAAAGCTCACAGGATTGAGGTCTATAATACATCGCGGGTGTGTGTGTGCACAAAATGAGCACAGACGCAACAACAAACACTGGACACCGTGCGATAACACCCAGCGTCACACTAAGGTCTCCAGGGGTTGACACTAAGGTCTCCAAGTCAGGTTCTACTTGCCCTCAGGTCATGGTCACTTGCCCCCAGGTTCCAGGGGGTCCCCAGTTAAGTTGGTTAACCAGATGTAACTCTTGAGAACGTAAAAATGAAACCAAATGGACCCTTGCGGGTCCATTTGGTTTCATTTTTACGCTCTCAAGAGTTAAAATTCATCACCTTAATTAGCCCAGGTCTACACTGTAGAAGATTAATGGTCATTTTGATGTGTATGTTAATTTGCCTGTTTTGTTTCCCAAATCCAGCCTGGAATTGTGGATATCTACAGTAGAAAGCAGTGAAAGACACAGAGGCAGAGTGCAATGACTGCCTTCAAGACAAATTTATCTTGTGTTGTGTTATAGTGCACTAAGTCGCACACTTGCCGATCGGGCAACCAGGTAGCAGTCTTCACTTGCCCCACCATTTTTTTACTTGCCCCGGGCAAGCGGGCAAGTGTTAGTGTCAAGCCCTGGGCTTCATCACACATCGTTGTCTGAGCACAAAACGCCGGTCCTGTTGAAAACTAGAAGGTGAGATTTGTTACTCTCCGTCTGTAAAGCAATTAATACTGACCCTACGCTTTAACGGCGGGGGCGGCGGGCGATGATAAAGCGGCGTCGCCCGACATCCATTATTTCTCTATGGGAGCCGCCGATTCGGGCGACAGCAGCAGAACGGGCGACGTCGGCCGGAAAGATAAAAATTGCTGAGCTTTTCGCCCAAATCGGCCGACGTTTGGCCGGGGATAACCAATCAGAGCCAAGTGCTGCTTTTTTTGCCCTCGACCCGAAACCATTCGGCGCAGTTTGGTTCCTAGTTCCGTCCCACTTCCTCCTCCACCATACTATTTTTTTCAGTGCACCACAGCACCGTCGTTTATGGTACTCACTTTGCATGCCATTCTAAGCAAGAATTTACGGTAATGACTGTCGCTGATATCGGGCGACGTTTTTCACCTAGCGTTAAAACGTAGGGTAAGGATTAGCCAAGTCCAGTGGTTCTGAGAACATGTTAAAAAAAAACTAAAAACAAAGAATATTTGATATTAGAATTCTTACCGACATACAAGCTCTCCATCCATCGCATCCTGCTCATCTGTACTGGCAAACGATACGCGTCCCCCGATTACAGCTCCGATGATATACACCAACCATGTTAATCTGCCTGTAGATTACAGATTATATACACCAACCATGTTAATCTGCCTGTAGATTACAGATTATATACACCAACCATGTTAATCTGCCTGTAGATTACAGATTATATACACCAACCATGTTAATCTGCCTGTAGATTACAGATTATATACACCAACCATGTTAATCTGCCTGTAGATTACAGATTATATACACCAACCATGTTAATCTGCCTGTAGATTACAGATTATATACACCAACCATGTTAATCTGCCTGTAGATTACAGATTATATACACCAACCATGTTAATCTGCCTGTAGATTACAGATTATATACACCAACCATGTTAATCCCAGTGAAACAACCCTGTTCAGTCCTCACTAGTGTTACTGTATTTACAGTCCCCAGAGAAACAACCCTGTTCAGTCCTCACTAGTGTTACTGTATTTACAGTCCCCAGTGAAACAACCCTGTTCAGTCCTCACTAGTGTTACTGTATTTACAGTCCCCAGAGAAACAACCCTGTTCAGCCCTCACTAGTGTTACTGTATTTACAGTCCCCAGAGAAACAACCCTGTTCAGTCCTCACTAGTGTTACTGTATTTACAGTCCCCAGAGAAACAACCCTGTTCAGTCCTCACTAGTGTTACTGTATTTACAGTCCCCAGTGAAACAACCCTGTTCAGTCCTCACTAGTGTTACTGTATTTACTGTCCCCAGAGAAACAACCCTGTTCAGTCCTCACTAGTGTTACTGTATTTACAGTCCCCAGAGAAACAACCCTGTTCAGTCCTCACTAGTGTTACTGTATTTACAGTCCCCAGAGAAACAACCCTGTTCAGTCCTCACTAGTGTTACTGTATTTACAGTCCCCAGAGAAACAACCCTGTTCAGTCCTCACTAGTGTTACTGTATTTACAGTCCCCAGAGAAACAACCCTGTTCAGTCCTCACTAGTGTTACTGTATTTACAGTCCCCAGAGAAACAACCCTGTTCAGCCCTCACTAGTGTTACTGTATTTACAGTCCCCAGAGAAACAACCCTGTTCAGTCCTCACTAGTGTTACTGTATTTACAGTCCCCAGAGAAACAACCCTGTTCAGTCCTCACTAGTGTTACTGTATTTACAGTCCCCAGTGAAACAACCCTGTTCAGTCCTCACTAGTGTTACTGTATTTACAGTCCCCAGAGAAACAACCCTGTTCAGTCCTCACTAGTGTTACTGTATTTACAGTCCCCAGAGAAACAACCCTGTTCAGTCCTCACTAGTGTTACTGTATTTACAGTCCCCAGAGAAACAACCCTGTTCAGTCCTCACTAGTGTTACTGTATTTACAGTCCCCAGAGAAACAACCCTGTTCAGTCCTCACTAGTGTTACTGTATTTACAGTCCCCAGAGAAACAACAGTCCTCACTAGTGTTACTGTATTTACAGTCCCCAGAGAAACAACCCTGTTCAGTCCTCACTAGTGTTACTGTATTTACAGTCCCCAGAGAAACAACCCTGTTCAGTCCTCACTAGTGTTACTGTATTTACAGTCCCCAGAGAAACAACCCTGTTCAGTCCTCACTAGTGTTACTGTATTTACAGTCCCCAGTGAAACAACCCTGTTCAGTACTAGTGTTACTGTATTTACAGTCCCCAGTGAAACAACCCTGTTCAGTCCTCACTAGTGTTACTGTATTTACAGTCCCCAGAGAAACAACCCTGTTCAGTCCTCACTAGTGTTACTGTATTTACAGTCCCCATAGAAACAACCCTGTTCAGTCCTCACTAGTGTTACTGTATTTACAGTCCCCAGTGAAACAACCCTGTTCAGTCCTCACTAGTGTTACTGTATTTACAGTCCCCAGAGAAACAACCCTGTTCAGTCCTCACTAGTGTTACTGTATTTACAGTCCCCAGAGAAACAACCCTGTTCAGTCCTCACTAGGGGCTCCATTTTCCTTACATGCTAAACCCCTTATCCCTAATCCCTTATTTCGTTTTTACTATTTTGAAAGACTGGTCAGGTGAACGACTGTTTTTTTTAATAGTTTAAAAAGGCAAAGAAGTTAAAGGTAGGGTAAGTGATTTGAAATTCATGGTGTAGTACCAGCCTGGTGCACTAGGGGCGCCCAAGAGTAGCTACACCATGTGAACCTGCTGCTCCGTCCTGATTGGAGGAGAATTCACCCTCCACCTGGGGAACTTTTATTAGCTCCTCTGCTAACGTGGGGGAGGGGGAAACTCCATATATGGTCTGCACACCTTATAATAGAGCATTTTAACAGAAAATTTTTTATCTGACAAAAGTGAAATCACTTCCCCTACCTTTAAGGAATAACAGGTTTAGTGGTAACAAAAATGGAGAGTGCTAAGACTGACTGACTGGTTTCAGGGTAAAATAAAGCCCTCCAGTCTTGTACCTTCTTGTACAGTGACTGGTGGTCCCTGAGGTAAAATAAAGCCCTCCAGTCTTGTACCTTCTTGTACAGTGACTGGTGGTCCCTGGCCCCCTGAGGTAAAATAAAGTACCTTCTTGTACAGTGACTGGTGGTCCCTGGCCCCCCTGAGGTAAAATAAAGTACCTTCTTGTACAGTGATGTCTTAGTGTAAAACCCTCCAGTCTTGTACCTAAGTTCTTGTACAGTGATGTTAACCCTGTAAACCCTCCAGTCTTGTACCTTCTTGTACAGTGTAAACCCTTCAGTCTTGTACCTTCTTGTACAGTGTAAACCCTCCAGTCTTGTACCTTCTTGTACAGTGTAAACCCTCCAGTCTTGTACCTTCTTGTACAGTGATGTCTTAGTGTTAAACCCTCCAGTCTTGTACCTTCTTGTACAGTGATGTCTTAGTGTAAAACCCTCCAGTCTCGTACCTTCTTGTACAGTGATGTCTTAGTGTAAAACCCTCCAGTCTTGTACCTTCTTGTACAGTGATGTCGGCGGTGCTGGAGTTGGTGGACTGTAGCAGCTCCTGGTAGCTCTGAGCTGATTGGTCGAAGAGCTGGACCAATAGGGCGCAGGTCTTCTCGTACTCACAGCGTCCGATGGTGGACAGCTGGTCCAACTGCTGCTGGACCAGACCGGCGTCGTCTAGGGGGTCTTCCAGACCGTCTCTGTACACGAAAAACAACATACCATGATTTCTGGATTATAAGCCGCACCTGACTATAAGC
>CM076985.1:47613310-47689649 GCA_039105355.1 Benthosema pterotum
ACCAGGGCCCACCAAAACGTTGGTCAAAATAACAATTCTTCAACATTTTCTAAATGTGAAGATTCTTGAAAATTAAGTAATTTAGATGTTAAAATATAATTGAGAGAGTTAAATGAAACCAAATTGACCCTTATGGGTCCATTTGGTTTCATTCCACGTTTCTCTCAAGAGATCTATGAGGGTCCATTTGGTTACCAATGGTCCTTTCTAGGAAGGAAGGAGGACTCTATCATAGGAGGAAAAATGGTGAAAAACGAGGGTTTTATCTAATAGTTTTGTCTCAGCACCAGTGAGAGGGATGTGTATTACTTCAGAGAGACAGACAGACAGACAGACAGACAGACAGACAGACAGAGGGGTACATAGACAGACAGGTGACAGACAGACAGACAGACAGACAGACAGACAGACAGACAGACAGGTACCTGTAGACTGGTGACAGTGAAGTTGGCTATGAGACGAATGACTTCAGGATAGTTCTCTACTTTCACCAACTCTCCCAGCTGATAGTTACTCTTCAACCTGGCCAGCAGCCGACAGAACTCATGGTAGTTGTTGGGGTCTGGTAGACACTGGAACACATGGAACACGCACACACACACGCCTCGTTAAAAACACATCAACGAACCAAAAAGAATCCCAGAAATATTCTGTGTGTAACTGAGATGTGCGCCAGCTGAACCTACCAAAGATATCCTGTGTATAACTGAGATGTGCGCCAGCTGAACCTACCAAAGATATCCTGTGTATCAGTGTTGTTTGTTTGAGAATATTTTGACTTAGTCTTAGTCTTTTGAGTAACACACATTTAGTCTTTTAGTCCCATTTAGTCTTCTGAAATTCATTTTTTTTTAGTCTAGTCTTAGTTGACGAAATGTCAAAAAGGATTTAGTCTTAGTCTCAGTCTTAGTCTTTTATTAGTCTTAGTCTTTTTTTAGTCTTAGTCTTTCAGTCTTAGTCTTGGTAGTTTAGTCTTACATACAAATGCATTGTAGGTTTATATATGTTATACAGATTTATAGTTTTTAGTATGAAAGATGTCTCGTTTTATTTCTTTGTATAAAATTACTGCATTAGTAATAAGTCCCTTTCCTGAAAACGTATGCAATCTATACTGCAGATATGTTCACATACTTAAAAAGAATGAAAAAAAGAAGTTAAAAATGTTTCCTATTTCCATTAGTCTTAGGTTATGATTTAGTCTTCGTCTTAGTCTTTTGAAAACACCCATCCTTTAGTCCCAATTAGTCTTCTGAAATTCATTTTTGTTAGTCTAGTCTTAGTCGACTAAATATCAAAAACCTTAGTCGACTTAGTCTTTAGTCTTAGTCTTAGTCGACAAAAACAACAATCCTGTGTATAACTGAGATGTGCGCCAGCGCCACCTACCTGTGGGTTTGCCAGTATCCTCTTGACTCCGTCCACTAACTGTGACAGAAACTTTGCTCTCTCTGCGTTGTTGAATAGAGACCTCCGAACGGACGCGATCTGGACTAGACACGACAACACCTGGACACACACACACAGACACAGACACAGACACACACACACAGTTTATGACAACCTGTAAACTTCACTGTACTCATATTTTGGATGTATTTATATCATGATAAGCAGACATTCCTAACCAAACTTCACTGTACTCATATTTTGGATGTATTTATATCATGATAATGTGCCATTCCTTACCAACGGGGAGAGGGACGGAGGGATGGAATGATACAAGTTGAAAAAGAGCTGTAGGGTGGCGGAATCCAGAAACGCTGCAGGAAAAAACAAGGGAAATGTTTTAAATAAAAAACAAGTGCAGTGTACATGGTGTGACTTTTTTCCTCTCAAAATCACAACACCAAAACAAATATCTGCTCTACAAGCTCAACAACACGAGCAAATGTGAGAATTAAGACTAGACTTCAACCACACACTGTCCATACTCTGAGCAGGGTCAAAATACATCAAAAAGAAGACGGTGATTTGCCTAAAGACAGGAAAATATTCATCTGGGGAGAAATAGCACTTGATGCACTGCGTAGTTGGGAGCTTAGAGATTATTATTATATATATTTTATTTTCAAAATGATCCCAATTTTAATGGTTTTAATAATTACACTCTCATAGTAACAGACCTATTAGGGTCCATTTGAAACCACAGTGTCACTGGAACCACACTGTCAGATTTTTGTATTTTGTTTTTATTACTCACACAAGTATAGGATTATTAGTCTGTAGCAACTGAGTTATGGCAACTTGGCAAGTTATGGATAATGCAGTGGTTTTCAACCTTTTTCATACCAGGGCCCACTATTTATTCAGAATTTCAGCCACGGAGGACCATTATTTGATGATATTTTATCCCCACAGACCCCAAAACCTAAGCTTTATTTTGCTTTTGTCCAAAATTCCAGGCTGGATTTGTGGAAACCAAACAGTCCAACATACAGATCAAAATGACCATTAATCTTCTACATTCTCTAGTTGTGTAGACTTGGGATAATTCACATGATGAATATTTTAACTCTTTTTATATTTCATTTTATTTTAATTGACCAGTAAACAAACACATTGAGACAGTGTCTCTTTTACAAGTGGGAACTGGCCATGTTACATAATTCAAACAGCAATTAATAAATGAAAAACACCCATAATAAATCCGAAAGTACATAAGGAAAAACAGACACAGACAGACGCACGCACGCCCGCACGCACACGCACACTAGATGCTTGCATACAATTTAGTCACTTGACCAACTGTCCATTATTTATCCTGGGGATCTACCTGGGGACCACTCACCTGACCTCCATGACGTTGGGATCTGTACGGTACAGAGGTCGTCTGAAGACTCGTCTGTCGACGTTCCTATGAAGTCGTAGTTGAGGCAGTTGTGGCTGAGCTTCAGCAGCTGCATGAGCAGACCATGCTGAGACTCATCGTTCAGATTAAGGTTTTTCCCTGATGCCTGCGACCACCACAAAAAAAAGAAAAAAACAATATACAAGTTAGGCATTTAAGTAGAGACATTACAATAGATCATACAGATTAAAGTTTACAATGTAAGCAGAATTTACAATACACTTTACAATTTTACACAAGTTTGTGTTATTGTAGTTCTCCCCTTTTCGGCACGCAAAAGAAATGAACAAACGTGTGTGTGTGTGTGTGTGTGTGTGTGTGTGTGTGTGTGTGTGTGTGTGTGTGTGTGTGTGTGTGTGTGTGTGTGTGTGTGTGTGTGTGCGCGTACCTGTTTGAGCAAATTGCAGGATAAAGTGAATATGTCAAAGAGCGAGGAATCTCTGAAAGACGAAGCGATCTTCCTGTGCTTCGTCAGCGGATGTGTTGTGTCGGCCTGAAGGAAGAAAAACAACACAATGTGATGCACCATATTAACACAACAACAACAACAATATAATAATAGATATTAAAGTGATAAGCAGGCCCTGATGCACTGCACTGGCAGCTCATAGTGTTAATAATGTATAAATAAAAGATAACAGTTTGTTGAGATGTGGAGAGAGAGGTTTACCTGATTGATTTCATTGGTCAGCTGGGAGAGAATCGTGACCCCTATGATACAGTGTTCTACACTGTCCTGTAGAAGACAGAGAGAAATGTTTAGAATAGTGACTATGATACAGTGTTCTACACCAGTGGTTTTCAACAGGTGGTCCGGGGACCACCTGTGGTCCCTGAGAGGGTTCCAGGTGGTCCCCAGCTAAGCTGTTTAACCAGATGTAACTCTTGAGAGTGTAAAAATGAAACCAAATGGACCCTGTGGGTCCATTTGGTTTCATTTTTACACTCTCAAGAGTTAAAATATTCATCATGTGAATTATCCCAAGTCTACACAACTAGAGAATGTAGAAGATTAATGGTCATTTTGATCTGTATGTTTGACTGTTTTGTTTCCCAAATCCAGTCTGGAATTGTGATACAAAAGCAAAATAAATCTTTAGTTTTGGAACCTGGGGGGCTCAAATGTCCTCAAATGGTGGTCCGTGGCTAAAACGCTGACTAAATAGTGGTCCCTGGTATGAAAAAGGTTGAAAACCACTGCTGTAGAGACTGCTGATCAGACAGAGAAATGTTTACAACTAAATAGAATCCAGCACAGTAAAAAACACTTACACTGAGCAACAGTTGTCTGTTGGCCTGACAATGAAATACAGCAAGAGCATCCTAAGAATTACTGGAAGATGTTACTCAATAAATAGTTTGACCATTTCAAACACTCTAGACTCGCGACCTCCGTCGCGAAAGGATGCTAACCTGTTCACGACCTTTTTCCACCTGCCCCAACCTTTTTTCTAAATAGGTTACAACATTCCTAAAATGGCCGTGGCATTGTTAAAAAGGTTTAATAGGTTACGTTTAGGGTTAGGTTTAGCTGCGAACGATAAAAAAAAAGGTTTTTGACCGTTTGGGAAAAAGGTTGATGTTGCCGACCTATAAAAAGTTCACAACCGGTTACAAACCGTTGTCAAGGTTGTAAAGCAGGGGTGGCCAACCCGCGGCTCGCGAGCCACATGTGGCTCTTTAGCTGGTTACATGCGGCTCTTACAGGGCTTCCACATGAAACCGTCAAAAACGCTCGGCCTGGCGCAGTCATTCATTCCCTATCCACATTGCCTAACCACTCAATCATGGACTGATTCCTAGTTGACCACGGAGGTGTATGTGTATATTTTTTGACTTGTCATATACTTTTGGATTGTAAACCCCGTTTCTAAATACATGTCTATATGTTTTAATAGTGTGTCTTTGCATTGCGCACTTGCACACAAATACACATGTTTCATGGCAGGAGAGGGGAACTCTATTTGCGACCATGACGGCCATCGCAGCGGTTTTATAACCGTTGTGACCGTTTGATGTGGCTCTTGTAGTTGTCCATGTAGTCCAAACGGGTTCATTTGGTTCCATTTGTACGCTCTCAGAAAAAAAAAATGCTGAAAATGGCTGGCGTTCCCCTTTAAGGGGGTGGGAGGGGGGTTGTGTTTTGGTGTGGAATTCCCCTTTAAAAAAAAAACGAATGAACGAAAAATGTCAATCTAAAAGCTCTCGACGGGTCGTGTCCCGTGGGAGATGTGGTAAGAATGTTTGAGAAGTACTGATATAACAGCCTCTGTATAAGTCACACACACACACCTGTAAAAAGCGCGTAACGTCTGCGATGACGTTCCTGAAGACGTAGTCGTCTTTCTGACAGTCGAACCATCCCAGTTTGGTTATCCTGGCATACAGCTGGATCAGAGCCTGGGTCACAAACGCTGCTAACTTGGGACGTGTGGCGAGATAGTTGATCACATAGTTCCCTGGAGACACACACACACAGACAGATAGTTGATCACATAGTTCCCTAGAAACACAGACACAGACAGATAGTTGATCACATAGTTCCCTAGAGACACAGACACAGACAGATAGTTGATCACATAGTTCCCTAGAAACACAGACACAGACAGATAGTTGATCACATAGTTCCCTAGAGACACAGACACAGACAGATAGTTGATCACATAGTTCTCTAGAGACACAGACACAGAGAGATAGTTGATCACATACAGTAGTTCCCTGGAAACACAGACACAGAGAGATAGTTGATCACATAGTTCCCTAGAGAGAGACACACAGACAGATAGTTGATCACATAGTTCCCTAGAAACACAGACACAGACAGATAGTTGATCACATAGTTCCCTAGAGAAACAGAGACAGATAGTTGATCACATAGTTCCCTAGAGAAACAGAGACAGATAGTTGATCACATAGTTCCCTAGAGAAACACAGACAGATAGTTGATCACATAGTTCCCTAGAGAAACACACACACAAACATCTACTTTTAATAACCAGTCAGCTGTGAATACAGCCATTAATCTGCAGCAGAAACAGTCTCTAGACAGCATTGATTATTTTAATAACAAACAGAACCATCAAAGACCACAAGCACGTTTCAGGAATCAGAACAAACCTAATAATAATAATACAACAATTAAGAACATCATTAGTTTAAATCCTTTCCTTTACAGCAATGCTTTTCAACCTGTGGTCCGGGGACCACCAGTGGTCCTTGAGTGGGTGGACCACAAGGGTCCATTTTGGTTTCACGGTCGAGGACGGTTTGCATAACAATCGACCGTTTTGCATGACAGCAAGAAAGTTTAGCATTGGGATCTTGTAGGTCACCTTTTATTATGATGAATATTTTAAAAGGAAAACATGGCATATTTTGGGCCTAGTTCGAATGGTGATTAATCATGATTAAATACAAATCTTGAAGCCGTGATTAATCTCATTATTTTTTTAATCAATCAACAGCCCTACTTTAAATAGATTCAGTTTTCAAATGAACCAGAAGCTCAACTCTATGGAAACAACAGTTGTTAAGTGTAAAAAATAAGTCATAACTCACGTATGTCGATGCGTTGCTCAAGGGGCAGAGGGTTGCTAGTTCTAGACACTAGTTTAGATAGACAGGTTGCAGCCAGCAGCTGGGAATACGATGACTGTGGAGAGACAGAGAAAAACACAGAGAACTGATCAAATACATTCAACACTGTAAGGTCATAATGTCACGCAAATACACTTATTACACTGACTAGTTTTTGGAGCAAAATTAAACATCTCTTCCATTTCTGATCAATTTGCATGATCTACAACAGTGTTTTCAACCTTTTTCATACCAGGGCCCACCATCTATTCTGAATTTTAGCCATGGACCACCTTTGATGTTGAGTTTACTCTTGGATCCAAAACCAAAAGGATTTCCAAGTTTTTGTCTACAATCTAGGAGAGATAACTGTCAAAACGTTGTTCAAAAAGAACAATTCTTCCACATTTTCAGACAGACAGTATAAAGTATAAAGTATTTACTCAGACAGTATAAAGTATTTACTCAGACAGTATTAAAGTATTTTTACTCACACTGCCTCTCTCCAGTAGTAGTTGACATTTACTCAGACAGTATAAAGTATTAAAGTATTTACTCAGAGTATAAAGTATTTTTACTCACACTGCCTCTCTCCAGTAGTAGTTGACATTTACTCAGACAGTATAAAGTATTTACTCAGACAGTATAAAGTATTTGTACTCACGCTGCCTCTCTCCAGTAGTAGTTGACATTTACTCAGACAGTATAAAGTATTTACTCAGACAGTATAAAGTATTTTTACTCACGCTGCCTCTCTCCAGTAGTAGTTGACATTTACTCAGACAGTATAAAGTATTTACTCAGAGTATAAAGTATTTTTACTCACACTGCCTCTCTCCAGTAGTAGTTGACATTTACTCAGACAGTATAAAGTATTTGTACTCACGCTGCCTCTCTCCAGTAGTAGTTGACATTTACTCAGACAGTATAAAGTATTTGTACTCACGCTGCCTCTCTCCAGTAGTAGTTGACATTTACTCAGACAGTATAAAGTATTTGTACTCACGCTGCCTCTCTCCAGTAGTAGTTGACATTTACTCAGACAGTATAAAGTATTTGTACTCAGACAGTATAAAGTATTTGTACTCAGACAGTATAAAGTATTTGTACTCAGACAGTATAAAGTATTTGTACTCACGCTGCCTCTCTCCAGTAGTAGTTGACATTTACTCAGACAGTCTGGACTGTTAGTAAACTCCACCAGAGCCTTCTCTGCCTGTAGCCTGACCGCTGTGTCTGTCGTCTCATAGAGCTGTTTACACAGGATCTCTAGCTGGGCTAGGCCCTGGGAGAAGAGAGACACGGAGACACACGGAGACACACAGAGAGAGACACACAGAGACACACAGAGACACACAGAGACACACACAGACACACACACACACACACACACAGACACACAGAGACACACAGACACACACAGAGACACACAGAGACACACACAGACACACACACAGACACACACACAGAGACACAGAGAGACACACAGACACACGCAGAGACACAGAGACGCATACACACAGAGAGACACACACGTTAGATACAGACAACGCAAGAGAAAACCAGAATTAAAGAAAACCCTCCACTCCGCCTGGTAGCAAAATGTGCACATGCACACACTCTGCAGTGAGAGTGCAACAGGCCAACAGCATATACACCAAGGCAGAAATGTCTGTGAGTGAATTTACTGTTCATTCATCTTCAACTACTTATCCACGGTGTAATATGGTGTAATGTGCATCTTAGCCGTGAGCCACAGTGTCTGATGACAGACACTATGGTACTTCTGGGACTACATGTTTATCACTAAGATAACTATCAGAATCTAGCGTCAGACACTAGAGTCTAGTGTAAGAAACTAGAATCTAGTGTCAGACACTAGAGTCTAGTGTAAGAAACTAGAATCTAGTGTCAGACTCTAGAATCTAGTGTAAGAAACTAGAATCTAGTGTCAGACTCTAGAATCTAGCGTCGGGAACTAGAATCTAGCGTCGGGAACTAGAATCTAGCGTCGGAAACTAGAATCTAGCGTCGGAAACTAGAATCTAGCGTCGGAAACTAGAATCTAGCATCAGAAACTAGAATCTAGCGTCAGACACTAGAATCTAGTGTAAGAAACTAGAATCTAGTGTCAGAAACTAGAATCTAGTGTCAGAAACTAGAATCTAGTGTCAGAAACTAGAATCTAGTGTCAGAAACTAGAATCTAGTGTCAGAAACTAGAATCTAGTGTCGGACACTAGAATCTAGCGTCAGAAACTAGAATCTAGCGTCGGAAACTAGAATCTAGCGTCAGAAACTAGAATCTAGTGTCGGAAACTAGAATCTAGCGTCAGGAACTAGAATCTAGCGTCAGAAACTAGAATCTAGCGTCAGGAACTAGAATCTAGCGTCAGAAACTAGAATCTAGCGTCAGGGACTAGAATCTAGCGTCAGAAACTAGAATCTAGCATCAGAGACTAGAATCTAGCGTCAGGGACTAGAATCTAGCGTCAGAAACTAGAATCTAGTGTCAGAAACTAGAATCTAGTGTCAGAAACTAGAATCTAGTGTCAGACTCTAGAATCTAGTGTAAGAAACTAGAATCTAGTGTCAGACACTAGAATCTAGTGTCGGAAACTAGAATCTAGTGTCAGAAACTAGAATCTAGCGTCGGAAACTAGAATCTAGCGTCAGAAACTAGAATCTAGTGTCAGAAACTAGAATCTAGTGTCAGACACTAGAATCTAGTGTAAGAAACTAGAATCTAGTGTCAGACTCTAGAATCTAGTGTAAGAAACTAGAATCTAGTGTCAGACACTAGAATCTAGTGTCGGAAACTAGAATCTAGTGTCAGAAACTAGAATCTAGCGTCAGAAACTAGAATCTAGCGTCAGAAACTAGAATCTAGTGTCAGAAACTAGAATCTAGTGTCAGAAACTAGAATCTAGTGTCAGACACTATAGTGGACATTCGGTTTGTATTGACAGCATGCTGCAGTGTCATCAATGCATTGATGAAGGAAGTCTCTTGGTAAAATAAATAAAAGGCTAGAATAATAAAGACAGCATAGAGCAGACGTGTCACTGATGTCAGCGTCATGCGGAAGTGTTCTAGACCCAGGGAAGTGAAGGGAAGTGGTCCTTAACCGTTTAATCCCTGGCCCCACGCTTTGTCCACCACTGAGGACCATCACCCACTCTGCTCTGGGTATGCTGACCATGTAAAAACAACACTGGACAGCAGCTAACAAACTTAAAGGGATAGTTCAGATTTGTTTAAGTTAAGCGGTCCTTTCCGTTAATATAGTGGAGTCGACTGCATTCATTGAACAGACAGTGTTGTTTGTGTCGACACGCTAATTAAAACTCAGAACAGCCAGACAGCTTTGCCACACCTCCAAGTTTTGACTTAAGACCTGATACTTAAGACAATCAAAATAGGGCCTTAACCCTTAGGCCTAGATTTTCGTCACCGCTATACCCCTTATCCCTTAACTTCTTTGCCTTTTTAAACTATTAAAAAAAACATTTCTCAGTAGTTCAAATGGCCAGTCTACTAGCTCACAACGTGTTAATAGATTGACATGTTGAAATAGTCCAAAAACGTTTTTCAAAGTAGTGAAAATGAAATAAGGGATATGGCATAAGGGGTTTAGCATGTAACGAAAATGGAGCCCCAAGTGTCCTGAACGCGTTTTGGTGTTTTATCTGTTGAAAAATAGCAGATCAACAAGCTCATGTCGCGCCACCGAGTGGCGCGACACAAGCTTGTTGTTCTGCTATTTTTGAAAAATTGTGAAAATGATGCGCAAATCTAAGAATATATTCTATTTGACACCTGATTCTAGTTTCTGACCAGTTTCTAGTTTCTGATGCTATATTCTGACAGATTCTAGTTTCTCTGAAATATCTATCTTCCTGTGTCAGTGATGCTTAACATATTTCATGCCAAGGACCCCCAGAATTATCCATATTTGGCTGCAGACCCCCATCTGAAAACATGTTGTTCTAGGGATCCCCCAGATGCAAAAAATTTAGTTAAAAATGTTTGCCTCCAAAATAACATATTCAGAGATTTGCAGCACATTTTCACATTTTTTCAAAAATAGCAGAACAACAAGCTCATGTCGCGCCACTCGGTGGCGCGACATGAGCTTGTTGATCTGCTATTTTTCAACAGATAAAACACCAAAACGCGTTCAGGACACAAAGGGTTAAATACTGTATGTCTTATTGAAAAGACCCGTGTAAGAGTCCCGTGGTGGGAGTTCTGCTCTGGTTTTGGTGAAATATTAAGTAGTTTTGGTCATTTTGTAACTGCGGTCAAGCAGTAAAAATGAATGAATCCAAAAATCTGGCGTCATCTATCCCGGGGAACTGTTTTTTTTGTGTGCGTTCATATCACTACGTTCAAAAAGTATTTCCATATGTTAGAGGGGTCAAAAATGACAGAAGGTTGTGCTAATATGGTCTATATAAGTGGTCCAGGTGTTATTTTGTGAAAACACTCCTTTATGGCCGTTTCCCCTACCCCAAAATAAGCTTATAATGGGGCTAAGGGCTGTTGTTCAACTCACATATATACATCACTCCAAAATGCAATTTTTTGCTATATATTGTGTCTCCACCATGTCAGTATTGTGTTAACACTCACACTTTCACTTTCGTTTCAGCAGTGGTTCAGCCATAAACCATGTGCCACGCCCCCAGCTTTTGAGACAGCTGGATCACTGCTGAACCAAAAGTGAAAGTGAGTGTTGACACACTACTCACATGGTGGAGAGACAATATATAGCAAAAACTTGCATTTTGGAGCGATGTATATAGGTGAAGTTGAACAACACACCTTAGCCCCATTATACACTTATTTTGGGGTAGGGGAAACAGCCAAGGAGTGTTTTCACAAAACACCACCTGGACCACTTTTTCTATTTTTTTAATTAACTGCAAATAAAGATAGAAAAATAACTTTTGTTGTGGAATTCTCCTTTAATGCCTCCATATCCAGAGGATATTGGTTAACCAGATGTAACTCTTTGAGAGCGTAAACCAAATGGACCCTTGCGGGTCCATTTGGTTTCATGTTTACACTCTGAAGAGTTAAAATATTCATCATGTGAATTATCCCAAGTCTACACAACTAGAGAATGTAGAAGATTAATGGTCATTTTGATCTGTATGTTGGACTGTTTGGTTTCCTCCGAAATCCAGCCTGGAATTGTGGACAAAATAAATCTTTAGTTTTGGGGTCTGTGGGGCTAAAATGTCATCAAATGTTGGTCCTCTGTGGCTTAAATGCCGAACAAACACTGGGCCCTGGTGTCACAAAGATAAAAGCACTGCTTCATATGAAAAGCATTGTTCCAGCCCACCCTGGTAGGGCTGTCTGAATCCGCCCTGAGGAAGGCTGTGGGCAGACAGGAGAAGTGCAGAGTCATGGTTCCACAGCCAGAGATGTTCTGTGATAAAACTACTACTGTCATGGTTCCACAGCAGGAGATGTTCTGTGATAACACTACTACTGTCATGGTTCCACAGCAGGAGATGTTCTGTGATAAAACTACTACTGTCATGGTTCCACAGCCAGAGATGTTCTGTGATAAAACTACTACTGTCATGGTTCCACAGCAGGAGATGTTCTGTGATAAAACTACTACTGTCATGGTTCCACAGCCAGAGATGTTCTGTGATAAAACTACTACTGTCATGGTTCCACAGCGGGAGCAGAGATGTTCTGTGATAAAACTACTACTGTCATGGTTCCACAGCCAGAGATGTTCTGTGATAAAACTACTACTGTCATGGTTCCACAGCCAGAGATGTTCTGTGATAAAACTACTACTGTCATGGTTCCACAGCCAGAGATGTTCTGTGATAAAACTACTACTGTCATGGTTCCACAGCCAGAGATGTTCTGTGATAAAACTACTACTGTCATGGTTCCACAGCCAGAGATGTTCTGTGATAAAACTACTACTGTCATGGTTCCACAGCCAGAGATGTTCTGTGATAAAACTACTACTGTCATGGTTCCACAGCCAGAGATGTTCTGTGATAAAACTACTACTGTCATGGTTCCACAGCCAGAGATGTTCTGTGATAAAACTACTACTGTCATGGTTCCACAGCCAGAGATGGTCTGTGATAAAACTACTACTGTCATGGTTCCACAGCCAGAGATGTTCTGTGATAAAACTACTACTGTCATGGTTCCACAGCCAGAGATGTTCTGTGATAACACTACTACTGTCATGGTTCCACAGCCAGAGATGTTCTGTGATAAAACTACTACTGGGAACACATGGGAGAGAGGGGTTTGGGTTGAGTTAGGGCTGCACGGATTAATCTCTATCGAATCGATAATTTAATTAAATTAGTTAAGTATTAACTAATTTATTAATCCATTAATGGGACTGGCAACTAATTACTGGAGTTATCATGGCTGTTCTCCTACTTAAACATAGCTTTTACAGTGCTGTGTGTACCGTAATTTCTGGACTATAAGCCGCACCAGACAACAAGCTTCATGTTAGAGCAGTGGTTTTCAACCTTTTTCATCCCAGGGCCCACTATTTATTCAGCAAAGAAAACAGGCAAAACATAGAGATCAAAATGACCATGGCTTATTAATTAAGTGGTGCTAATTTAGATGGTGAATATCATAACTCTTGAGAGTGTAAAAATGAAACCAAATGGACCCGCAAGGGTCCATTTGGTTTCATTTTTACACTCTCAAAGAGTTACATCTGGTTAACCAACTTTCCATCATTTCGTCTGGAGGGCCCACCTGGAACCCTCTCAGGGACCACCTGTTGAAAACCCCTGTTAAAAATCCATAGATTGGCCGCACCGTTGTATAAGCCGCAGGGTCCAAAGCATGTGAAAAAAGTAGCGGCTTATAGTCCGGAAATTACGGTAACTACACGAAAGAGCAGTGGTCCGTCTCCAACCCTTACCCTAAATATGACACATAACTATGTATGAATATGTAGCTCTATATTGCAGGAGTTTAACCTTTTTCATACCAGGGCCCACTATTTATTCAGCATTGACCCACGGAGGACCACCGTTTGATGACATTTTAGCCCCACAGACTCCAAAACTAAAGATTTATTTTGCTTTTGTCCACCATTCCAGGCTGGATTTGTTTTTGGAAACCAAACAGTCCAACATACAGATCAAAATGACCATTAATCTTCTACATTCTCTAGTTGTGTAGACTTGGGATAATTCACATGATGAATATTTTAACTCTTGAGAGTGTAAACATGAAACCAAATGGACCCGCAAGGGTCCATTTGGTTTCATGTTTACGCTCTCAAAGAGTTACACCTGGTTAACCAACTTTCCATCATTTAGCCTGCACGGGGACCACCTGGAACCCTCTCAAGGACCACTGGTGCAGAGAGAACAAGTTAAATTGAGGATGATCAGAGAATGAATGATAAACATCCACCCTCTCTGTGTCACGTTTTGCACCGTTATAATGACTATAAAAGCATGAAAAGATTCAATGTGTTTGCTCCAACATCTGTTTTTCTCAGTGCACACGCATTAGCATCGCCTGTGGTTTATAGGAATGGACTTTGATCGTGTTAAAGCTCTAAGCAAGCTTCCATCTCTTGGGTGTTTTATTTTTTTGTGTGAGAGCATCATGGCTACAAAAGGTAAATTCTGTTTGTATAGCACCTTTATCCGAAAGGCGCTTTACATAGATTGTGAAACACATTACATGCAACACATCACACACACACACGGCTATGACGTGAAAGGAATGGTGGACAATGTGTTCATAGAACATGTATAGAAGATAACTCCGTGCCAAGTCTGTCAAAAGCACAACTCTGCTAGCTTCAGATAACAGTTTGGTTGGCAGACCTCACCCAACCCCTGTCTACCCAACCAGCATCTCCTCCACAACGACTCGCATGTCGTGGCTGTGTGGCTCATCATGATTTGTCACGACACGAGTTGGCTTTGTCCGCGGCGAAATTGTCTATTTTCCAAAAGTCTACGAGGAAAATGAATGGGGAATCCTCTACTGGAACAGGGGCCTTATTTACAAACGACGGCGCACTGACGTACCCCATCCATGGGACTAGGTAGGGCTGCTCAGTGCGTGCCCTGCAGGGCCGGATCTAGAGGGGGGCAGTGGTGGGCAGAGGAGCCCACCCAAATGTGCATCCTGCCCCCCCAATGAAAGGTAATATCAGTGGTTTTCATCAGTGGTTCCGGGGACCACCAGTGGTCCTTGAGAGTTCCAGGTGGTCCCCAGGCTAAATGGTGGAAAGTTGGTCAACCAGATGTAACTCTTTGAGAGCGTAAAAATGAAACCATTTGGTCCATTTTTTTTTGTTTGTTTGTTTTAGATTAATGGTCATTTTGATCTGTATGTTTGACCGTATTGTTTCCCAAATCCAGCCTGGAATTGTGGACAAAAGCAAAATATCTTTAGCAGGGGTTGACACTAAGGTCTCTGAGGCACTTGCCCATCGGGCAAGTGCAAGTCAGGTTCTACTTGCCCTCAGCTCACGGTCACTTGCCCCCCAAAAATATATTGTTAAGTTTTAACTCTTGAGTTTTAACTCTTTAACTCTTGAGAGTGTAAAAATGAAACCAAATGGACCCTTGCGGGTCCATTTGGTTTCATTTTTACACTCTCAAGAGTTAAAATTCATCATCTTAATTAGCCCAGGTCTACACAACTAGAGAATGTAGAAGATTAATGGTCATTTTGATGTGTATGTTAATTTGCCTGTTTTGTTTCCCAAATCCAGCCTGGAATTGTGGATATCTAGAAATCAGGGAAAGACACAGAGGCAGAGTGCAATGACTGCCTTCAAGACAAATTTATCTTGTGTTGTGTTATAGTGCACTAAGTCACACACTTGCCCGATCAGGCAACCAGGTAGCAGTCTTCACTTGCCCCACCATTTTTTTTACTTGCCCCGGGCAAGCGGGCAAGTGTTAGTGTCAAGCCCTGTTTAGTTTTGGGGTCTGTGGGGGCTAAAATGTCATCAAATGTTAGTCCTCTGTGGCGAATAAAAAAGTAGGCCTTGGAGTCAAAATAACTGAAAACCACTGCTTCATATGAAAAACCTTGGAGTTGCCCATAGCATACACCCTGCCATTCTTGCCGCGGGGCGGCAGTGGCTCAGAGGTAGAGTAACCGGATGGTAACCACAAGGTTGCCGGTTCGATCCCGGGCTCCCGCAGAGTTAGTGTCGATGTGTCCCTGAGCAAGACACTTAACCCCTAATTGCTCCTGATGTGCTAGTAGGTACCTTGCATGGTTTCCACTGCCATCAGTGTATGAATGTGTGTGTGAATGGGTGAATGTGATGCACAATCTATGTAAAGCGCCTTGGATAAAGGCGCTATATAAATGCACCATTTACCATTTATTTTATTTACCATTTACCATTCTTCCAGCCCACCCTAGTAGGACTGGCTGAATCCGGCCCTGGTGCACTAAGCAACTAAATAATGCAGGGGTTTTCAACAGGTGGTCCGGGGACCACCAGTGGTCCTTGAGAGGGTTCCAGGTGGTCCCCCAGCTAAGTTGGTTAACCAGATGTAACTCTTGAGAGCGTAAAAATGAAACCAAATGGACCCGCAAGGGTCCATTTGGTTTCATTTTTATGCTCTCAAGAGTTCATTTTTTCATCATCTTAAAATTAGCCCAAGTCTACACATTAAATTAATGGTCATTTTGGTCTGGTACTGAATGCACTGCATAAATAAATGGACGACAGACACCACCAGTGTGTTTAGGGTACAATACCCTTCCCACCCCCGGCTTGAACTCACTCAACCCCCGCTAGAGAAATTTACACCTTCTTTTTATAAGCACAAAGTTGCATAACACGGAGTGGAAGAAGTCTCTTCACAGGTCCATGCTCATCGTATTTTCAGACCAACGCACAAACAATTAAACAGCAGAGCAGTGACACTCTGGATCCATCACTCCAGATCACCCCAGGAGGCACCAGGACTTCCACTGCAGGGATTTCAATATCTTGACACCGAGAATAACAATGCCAGCAATGACAGCTCTTTACAAACCACCAGGGCTTCACAATTAACCGAGGTTTCAGAATTTGGACAATGTATAAAAATGAATGTCGATCGAAAATCATGGTTTCCCCTTTCCTAGCACATTTACGGTAGAACTGTGTCACGTACACTGACTCGCAGCCTACCTTACCATAAAAAGTGTTCTGTTAAACAAGAAAAGAAAATGTGCAATGTGTTCTGCTGCTGTTTACTTTAAGAAAATGTAGTCCAAGAGGGGGGCGGGTTACTTTTAGGCAAAAGCCCTACAATACATGTTTACTACCCCCCCCCCCCCCCCCCCCCCCCCCCATCTGACTCTTAGGGTTAGAGTCAGATGGGGTTAGTAGTAATCTGGCAGAGTAGGCCCCGTTTCCACCAAGACGCTCCGCTTTGAAAAAATGAAAACGGTCTCAAAAAGTTTACCGTATCCACTGACCGAATCAATTAATCCATACGTCCCCACTAAACCCAGTGAAACCACCGAAAACGCAATGAGAGGGGTGCAGTACATATGCCGGGCCTGTAGGTGTTGCTGTAGCAACTCGTTTGGCACAAATCTCCAAGAAGAGGAAAGATAAGCAGTTGCCATGTTTGCGTAAGTGACTTTGGGCCTGTTTCTTCAGAGTGTATGTACTTCATTAGCTGAGCTTGTTTCCTTGAATTTGTTTTAGCACAATATTAAAACTAAGCAATTAGAGACTAAAAATACTGACAAATATTTCAGTATTTCAGTGCTGCTAGGATAATGCAAAAACCCCAAGGGAATTCACCCATGGGTGAAGATTTGTAGACTGTGAGCTGGGGTGTAACAGACTGTCTAGTGTTGTGATTTTGTGTAGCCTATGGAAGATTTGTTGAAAGTACAAGTTGACTTAAGATAAAGGAAGTGACCACTATACCAAATTTGTGTTGTTAAAATCATTAATAAAATTATTGTCATTTTTTTCCATGGCAGCCTGTATGCATAAATGCACCGTTTTGATCCAAATATAAAGACAACAGCCATTTTTCTAGATGAATTTGTGGAAAAATAACATTGGATGTCAAATGGTTTAGTTCTCACTTGTTGTTTGCCTGTTTTTAGGATATTTCCTTTTGGAAAAATGTCCTAATATTCAGGCCAATAGGGTATATAAGTTTATTTTAGAGAGATCAACAAGCTCCCAAAATGCAACATCATCATCAAATAACCTGGTCGCGTTTGGGCTAGTATAGGCCCGGGCGCTTATTTCTCTCTCACATTCTGGCAACACTGCCTTTGACGAACGTAAACATGAACAGAGCGAACAGACACTTGTTACAAACAACATGAAAGGGCGAATCGTTCAAAAAGTTTTGCGTTTTCACTGCGGATCGTATTAGTGAGGACGTAGCCTTAATCTCAATCAGACATCATTCATGTGTTTCCATGGACCATTACACAGAGCTCAGGGGTTGACCTTAAGATACACAAGCTCGTATGATGCTGCTAGAACTGCACTAGTTTTGGTACTGTTGTATTTATTCTATTTATATTTATATTCTTCCTATGACTACTTAACTAAGCACTACTTTGGGAGGTGGTATGTAAGCCTGATGAGGTGTACCAGTCACTACTATTGTACTGTACTGTATTGTCCTGTATTGTCCTGTATTGTCTTACTTGTTGCTGCAAGTCTGTATGTCCAAGACAAATTTCTCGAACGAGACTAAATAAAGTAACCTTGAACCTTGAACCCACAAGCTTCACTTTGCTACACTACTAAATGCATATTCAGGGACTACCTGTTGAAAACCCAGGAACTAGATGGACTACTACTGGTTCTCAAATCATGGTTTCACGGACCCCCAGGGGTCCTTGGGAGGTACCAGGAAGGATATCATTTTAGGGGTTTCTTGACATGAAAAGGTTTCACAACCACCATGACTCACATACACAACAGAGCAGAAGAGATTCAAGCCTGGTTCACGTTTGTTGTACCACAGTGTTGGGTGACAGAAATAACCGATCTACATTCTCACAACAAGAACACAAGCATGCAGACGTCTTGTGTTCATTGTTATTGAGTCACACCATGGTACCATCAATGGAGGAAACATTCAGCGTTACAAGTCATTCTGGTTATGTCTCTGAGCCGTACCTAAACATTCCTTATCTTTATACTCTATATGCACTTCCTGGTCTGAATGTCAGCAGTAATGCAGTCACAGGGCTTGACACTAACACTTGCCCACTTGCCTGGGGCAAGTAAAAAAAAAATGGTGGGGCAAGTGAAGACTGCTACCTGGTTGCACTATAACACAACAAAAGATACATTTGTCTTGAAGGCAGTCATTGCACTCTGCCTCTGTGTCTTTCCCTGCTTTCTAGATATCCACAATTCCAGGCTGGATTTGGGAAACAAAACAGGCAAATTAACATAATTAATAATAATTAACAGATCAAAATGACCTAATCTTCTACATTCTCTAGTTGTGTAGACCTGGGCTAATTAAGATGACAAATTTTAACTCTTGAGAGTGTAAAAATGAAACCAAATGGTCCCGCAAGGGTCCATTTGGTTTCATTTTTACACTCTCAAGAGTTACATCTGGTTAACCAACTTAACTGGGGACCACCTGGAACCTGGTGGACAAGTGACCATGACCTGAGGGCAAGTAGAACCTGACTTGCACTTGCCCGATGGGCAAATGCCTCGGAGACCTTAGTGTCAACCCCTGAGTCATGTGCAGCTCTGATGAATGCTATATGTTCATGCTGTACGATAAACATCATGATTGATCTATTGTTTTCTCTTTGCCTTGCCCTGTCTGCTCTGCTCTACACAAAAACAAACTTCATTCACACCTGTAAGGTTGAATGTTCACCCATCCACCCAGACAGTGTTAAAAGGATCCCTGGCTAATAAGACAAATATGCCTTAAAACACTATACTTGCCTTCTATAACTAAAACATGCAGATAAAAACACCTTCAATACTTTATTTCTTTCATAAATAGAGAATCTTTCAATAGGAGGTGCTCCGGTCGCAGGATGATGATGTCACATGAGCATGTGACATCATCATCCTGCGACAGGAGCAGTTCCTGTTGAGTGAAATATTCTCCATTCATGAAAGTAATAAGATGCTCTGGTTCTCAGCTCACACTAACTCTGTCAAATGCTATGCCAACTTTTTAAACAATGTCTTTTCTTATTACAAGGCACAAGACACACAAACCATCCTGACCATAAAACACTTTTGAATGTGACGGCTAAATTCAGCAGATGTGTTAGCATGTACATGTAGTACTATTGCAGGGGTTTACACTAAGGTCTGCGAGGCACTTGCCCATCGGGCTAATTAAGATGATGAATATTAACTCTTGAGAGTGTAAAAATGAAACCAAATGGACCCGCAAGGGTCCATTTGGTTTCATTTTTACACTCTCAAGAGTTACATCTGCAAAATTTACAATATATTTTGGGGGGCAAACTTGCACTTGCCCGATGGGCAAGTGTCTCCGAGACCTTAGTGTCAACCCCTGCATGCAGAATGCACTGTTTAGTACATATAATAGGTAGATTATCATCAATCTGCTACGCACACGCACACGCACACGCACAGTCATTGTTGACATTTTTTTTACCCTTTGGACCATTAAAACCTTTCGGATAAATACTTACACTTACACACAAGTCAACATGAATTGTCAGTACAACTAACTGGCCAACCGCCAACCGTGATATGCAACCATGTGTCACAAATAATGGCTATTTTCCACACCGTCTGCATGATCCGATATGCATCCGACTGAATGGCTCAGTGTCAATTTAACTCAAAATACATGGCGCACAAGTAGTCCATGGGCTACTTTTAGTGTGAGCAGAGCGAGCGACCCGAGGGCGAGTACTAGAGTTCTCAACGGGCCTGAAAATGAAGGCCCGGCCCCAACTGGGCCCTAACTGATCAGGCCCAAAGCCCAGCCCTAACTGGGCCCTAACTGATCAGGCCCAAAGCCCAGCCCTAACTGATCAGGCCCAAAGCCCGGCCCTAACTGATCAGGCCCAAAGCCCGGCCCTAACTGGGCCCTAACTGATCAGGCCCAAAGCCCGGCCCTAACTGGGCCCTAACTGATCAGGCCCAAAGCCCGGCCCTAACTGGGCCCTAACTGATCAGGCCCAAAGCCCGGCCCTAACTGGGCCCTAACTGATCAGGCCCGAAGCCCTAACTGGGCCCTAACTGATCAGGCCCAAAGCCCTAACTGGGCCCTAACTGAACAGCCCCAAAGCCCAGCCCTAACTGGGCCTAACTGATCAGGCCCGAAGCCCGGCCCTAACTGGGCCCTAACTGATCAGGCCCAAAGCCCGGCCCTAACTGGGCCCTAACTGATCAGGCCCAAAGCCCGGCCCTAACTGATCAGGCCCAAAGCCCTAACTGGGCCCTAACTGATCAGGCCCAAAGCCCGGCCCTAACTGGGCCTAACTGATCAGGCCCGAAGCCCTAACTGGGCCCTAACTGATCAGGCCCAAAGCCCGGCCCTAACTGGGCCCTAACTGATCAGGCCCAAAGCCCGGCCCTAACTGGGCCCTAACTGATCAGGCCCAAAGCCTGGCCCTAACTGGGCCCTAACTGATCAGGCCCAAAGCCCAGCCCTAACTGGGCCCTAACTGATCAGGCCCAAAGCCCTAACTGGGCCCTAACTGATCAGGCCCAAAGCCCTAACTGGGCCCTAACTGATCAGGCCCAAAGCCCGGCCCTAACTGGACCCTAACTGATCAGGCCCAAAGCCCAGCCCTAACTGGGCCCTAACTGATCAGGCCCAAAGCCCGGCCCTAACTGGGCCCTAACTGATCAGGCCCAAAGCCCGGCCCTAACTGGACCCTAACTGATCAGGCCCAAAGCCCGGCCCTAACTGGGCCCTAACTGATCAGGCCCAAAGCCCGGCCCTAACTGGGCCCTAACTGATCAGGCCCAAAGCCCGGCCCTAACTGATCAGGCCCAAAGCCCGGCCCTAACTGATCAGGCCCAAAGCCCGGCCCTAACTGATCAGGCCCAAAGCCCGGCCCTAACTGGGCCCTAACTGATCAGGCCCAAAGCCTGGCCCTAACTGGACCCTAACTGATCAGGCCCAAAGCCCGGCCCTAACTGGGCCCTAACTGATCAGGCCCAAAGCCCTAACTGGACCCTAACTGATCAGGCCCAAAGCCCTAACTGGGCCCTAACTGATCAGGCCCAAAGCCCGGCCCTAACTGGGCCCTAACTGATCAGGCCCAAAGCCTAGCCCTAACTGATCAGGCCCAAAGCCCTAACTGGGCCCTAACTGATCAGGCCCAAAGCCCGGCCCTAACTGGACCCTAACTGATCAGGCCCAAAGCCTAGCCCTAACTGATCAGGCCCAAAGCCCTAACTGGGCCCTAACTGATCAGGCCCAAAGCCCGGCCCTAACTGGGCCCTAACTGATCAGGCCCAAAGCCCGGCCCTAACTGGGCCCTAACTGATCAGGCCCAAAGCCCGGCCCTAACTGGGCCCTAACTGATCAGGCCCAAAGCCCTAACTGGGCCCTAACTGATCAGGCCCAAAGCCTGGCCCTAACTGGGCCCTAACTGATCAGGCCCAAAGCCCAGCCCTAACTGGGCCCTAACTGATCAGGCCCAAAGCCCAGCCCTAACTGATCAGGCCCAAAGCCCGGCCCTAACTGGGCCCTAACTGATCAGGCCCAAAGCCCAGCCCTAACTGGGCCCTAACTGATCAGGCCCAAAGCCCAGCCCTAACTGGGCCCTAACTGATCAGGCCCAAAGCCCTAACTGGGCCCTAACTGATCAGGCCCAAAGCCCTAACTGGGCCCTAACTGATCAGGCCCAAAGCCCGGCCCTAACTGGACCCTAACTGATCAGGCCCAAAGCCCGGCCCTAACTGGACCCTAAAAAATTGGACAATAACTTTCATTGTGGACAAATTGTGGACAAATTCAAATGTCAGTAATAGCAACAATTATAAGTGCATTATTCTTAAACACTATAACAGTAAGTAACATCATCACCAACTATTTCAAAGCTCAAACTTTCTAGGGGCCTTGAAATGGATTTTCAGTAATGGAACAATCACATTTAGGATGTGTGTAGATCTTGTTGAGACGCTCATTTTGAAAGTAGCTCTCAAGTCAAAAAAGTGTGGACACCTCTGTGTTCAGAGATCTGTGTAGGTGTTGTCATGAGTATTATCTCCTGGAGGTGTCGGGATACTCGCTAGAGTTCTCAAACTCTGCCCGAGCCCGACCAGGCCCGGCCCGGCCCGGTCGGGCTCGGGCCTAAAATTTATGCTAATCAGTAGGGCCGGGTCGGTCTTAAAGGTAGGGGAAGTGATTTGAAATTCATGGTGTAGTACCAGCCTGGTGCACTAGGGGCCCCCAAAAGTAGCTACACTATGTGAACCTGCTGCTCGATCCTGATTGGAGGAGAATTGTGGTGACCTGGGGAACTTTTATTAGCTCCTCTGCTAACGTGGGGGAGGGGGAAACTCCATATGTGGTTTCCACACCTTATAATAGAGCATTTTAACAGAAAAAAAATATTTTTTGGGTGATATCTGACAAAAGTGAAATCACTTCCCCTACCTTTAAGGCTCACCATGAAAAAAATATACATTTATTGAATTTATGCTAATCAGTAGGGCCCTAACTGATCAGGCCCAAAGCCCGGCCCTAACTGGACCCTAACTGATCAGGCCCAAAGCCCGGCCCTAACTGGGCCCTAACTGATCAGGCCCAAAGCCCGGCCCTAACTGGGCCCTAACTGATCAGGCCCAAAGCCCGGCCCGGCCCTGGTTGGGTTTGGGGAGAATTTTAGAAGACTACAGAGTAAAAGGTAAATGCCAGTCAGCACCATCTTCATAATAGATAAATACACAGGCAGACAGATCACAACTATTATTTTTAACAAAATAAAATAATTCAATAAATGTATATTTTTTTCATGGCGAGCCTTAAAGGTAGGGGAAGTGATTTCACTTTTGTCAGATATCACCCAAAAAAATATTTTTTTTCTGTTAAAATGCTCTATTATAAGGTGTGGAAACCACATATGGAGTTCCCCCTCCCCCACGTTAGCAGAGGAGCTAATAAAAGTTCCCCAGGTCACCACAATTCTCCTCCAATCAGGATCGAGCAGCAGGTTCACATAGTGTAGCTACTTTTGGGGGCCCCTAGTGCACCAGGCTGGTACTACACCATGAATTTCAAATCACTTCCCCTACCTTTAAGACCGACCCGGCCCTACTGATTAGCATAAATTTTAGGCCCGAGCCCGACCGGGCCGAGCCGGGCCTGGTCGGGTTCGTGCAGAGTTTGAGAACTCTAGCGAGTATCCCGACATCTCCAGGAGATAATACTCATGACAACACCTACACAGATCTCTGAACACAGAGGTGTCCACACTTTTTTGACTTGAGAGCTACTTTCAAAATGAGCGTCTCAACAAGATCTACACACATCCTAAATGTGATTGTTCCATTACTGAAAATCCATTTCAAGGCCCCTAGAAAGTTTGAGCTTTGAAATAGTTGGTGATGATGTTACTTACTGTTATAGTGTTTAAGAATAATGCACTTATAATTGTTGCTATTACTGACATTTGAATTTGTCCACAATTTGTCCACAATGAAAGTTATTGTCCAATTTTCTAATTCTATTCATTGAAAATTATGTAATTCAGATGTTTAAATATAATTTAACTCTTGAGTGTGTAAAATGAAACCAAATGGACCCGTAAGGGTCCATTTGGTTTCATTTTAACACAGATCTATAAGGGTCCAAGTGCTGGGGGGACTGTCATGTGATCTACCTGCATGGTCTGTGTGATCTACTGGCAGATCACCATCTACCTTTTGGGCAGCCTTGGATTAATGAGCCCTTCTCAAAACTCACTGTCCAATGCCAATCCAAATACTTCAGCGACTGTTGCTAAGCAGGTCAAGCTTTCCTCTTCTAGCGTGCCTATTGGACGAGGCTGGACTGGGGAGCTAATGATGTCACCAATACGCCATCAGCTAAACTGTCCAAACAGAGTCCTTCAAGGGGCAGTTGACGACCGTGAACCGATCGCTTCACTCCAGATAGGCTTAGGCCATTGCATGTACTGTCGTATCAAAAATAGCTGATCTACAAGCAAAAAGAAATCCTGAATATATATATTTTTAATATAACATCAAGATCTTAATAAGTTGCTATTGCCACGCCGGCAACACATTGTCCCACTAGTCCCACAAATTAAACACTTCTGCCCCTCTATGGTCCAACACTTCTGACCCCATGGTTTAGCCCTGATCGTCCCCTTAGCCGTGAAGGCACAGTTTGTGTTTGGCTGTTAGGAGATTTACAAAGCCAGCCGGCAGCACCAGACTTCAGACAACTTTCTGTTTCATTTAGACAGATAATCAGGGCTTGACACCAACACTTGCCCACTTGCCCGGGGCAAGTAAAAAAATGGTGGGGCAAGTGAAGACTACCTGGTTACCTGGTTGCCCGATCGGGCAAGTGTGCAACTTAGTGCACTATAACAACACAAGATAAATTTGTCTTGAAGGCAGTCATTGCACTCTGCCTCTGTGTCTTTCCCTGCTTTCTAGATATCCACAATTCCAGGGTGGATTTGGGAAACAAAACAGGCAAATTAACATACACATCAAAATGACCATTAATCTTCTACATTCTCTAGTTGTGTAGACCTGGGCTAATTAAGATGATCAATTTTAACTCTTGAGAGTGTGAAAATGAAACCAAATGGACCCGCAAGGGTCCATTTGGTTTCATTTTTACGTTCTCAAGAGTTACATCTGGTTAACCAACTTAACTGGGGACCACCTGGAACCCAAGCACCCACAAAGTAAACTTAAATGCAAAATTTACAATATATTTTTGGGGGGGCAAGTGACCAAGACCTGAGGGAAAGTAGAACCTGACTTGCACTTGCCCGATGGGCAAGTGCCTCAGAGACCTTAGTGTCAACCCCTGGATAATGACCCAACAATTCACAAGGGAATCCTCATAAATCGTCGTAGGGTGTAATTTAGGCACAATATACTGTAAATAAAAGTGACTAAAAGGACTATTTTGGCCGATTTGATTGGCCACACCTTCAAGTTTTGACTTGAGTCATAAGACCTGATACTAGTTAAGACAATCAAAATAGACTCAAACGTACAGTCAACATTCACAAAAAAAAGCGTGCCCAGTACTGACTGCAACAAGGCATAAAATGGTCTATGAATAGCCAACGAAAAGACTGTACCAAATGTTAACAAAATGTTAAGTGTTTTTATGTTGTGCTCGGCCACCTATAATATGAATTGCACACTGTATTGTGACATTGTGTTCATGCAGCCAGTAATAGTCCCACATACAGACAGTAATAGTCCTACATACAGACAGTAATAGTCCCACATACAGACAGTAATAGTCCTACATACAGACAGTAACAGTCCCACATACAGACAGTAATAGTCCTACATACAGACAGTAATAGTCCTACATACAGACAGTAATAGTCCCACATACAGACAGTAATAGTCCTACATACAGACAGTAACAGTCCCACAAACAGACAGTAATAGTCCCACATCCAGACAGTAATAGTCCTACATACAGACAGCAATAGTCCTACAAACAGACAGTAATAGTCCCACATCCAGACAGTAATAGTCCTACATACAGACAGTAATAGTCCTACATACAGACAGTAATAGTCCCACATACAGACAGTAATAGTCCTACATACAGACAGTAATAGTCCTACATACAGACAGTAATAGTCCCACATACAGACAGTAATAGTCCTACATACAGACAGTAACAGTCCCACATACAGACAGTAACAGTCCCACATACAGACAGTAACAGTCCCACATACAGACAGTAACAGTCCTACATACAGACAGTAATAGTCCTACATACAGACAGTAATAGTCCTACATCCAGACGGAGGTGAATGAAAGCTGCAGCACCAGGTTTACACAGGATAATAATAAGCCTTTAAATCCAATCATCATCATCTAGTCTGTGTATTGGCATTTGGCCTGTATGTGTGTCTTTATAATACATGTCAACCAACACCTTGTCATCAAATGCCAACAACTCACGTTACAGCAGAAACTTTACACACAAACAAACAAACAAACAAACATGTCCACAGATATCAAGGTAGATTTTAGGTTTTGAGCGGCGCCTAACTGCTCCATTAAGCAGCACATTGTGTCCGTCTCGGCGTCTGTCCAAGCATGGAAAGCTGCAACGCATTAGCTTGGTCACAGGGGTTGACACTAAGGTCTCCGAGGCACTTGCCCATCAGGCAAGTGCAGGTCTGGTCACTTGCCCCCCGAAAATATATTGTAAATTTTGCATTTAAGTTTACTTCCTACTTGGGTGCTTTAAACCAGGGGTTTTCAACAGGTGGTCCGGGGACCACCAGTGGTTCCTGAGTTAGCCCAGGTCTACACAACTAGAGAATGTAGAAGATTAGGGTTTTTTATGTGTATGTTAATTTGCCTGTTTTGTTTCCCAAATCCAGCCTGGAATTGTGGATATCTAGAAAGCAGGGAAAGACACAGAGGCAGAGTGCAATGACTGCCTTCAAGACAAATTTATCTTGTGTTGTGTTATAGTGCACTAAGTTGCACACTTGCCCGACCAGGCAACCAGGTAGCAGTCTTCACTTGCCCCACCATTTTTTTTTACTTGCCCCGGGCAAGCGGGCAAGTGTTAGTGTCAAGCTGTGCTAGACCTTTGACAGTTTGTAGCCATTCCCTTTTGACCTCCAGCCACGGGTAAAACCCGATCCGGGTCACGGCTCCACAGTAACGCCCGGGATTCGAACTCGGGTCTCCCGAGTAGGACTTTCACACGGGAGACCCGAGTTCGAGTCTGGCTGGTCCCCTGGACAGGTTTCTGGGGGGTGGAGGTTTGCAGGAACACCCCGGTTGACCCCTACAAATATAAAATACAGTTTCAATGCTCACTTCACACAGGTGTGAATTTGTCCACTCTGCTCTCGCCAAAAACGAATGTCAACGACTTCTTTCACAACTTACAGGGAAAACTAGCGACAATTCTTCAACGTCATATATGCAAATGAATGAAAGTAGCTTCAGAGATAATAATAATAATAATAATAAGCCTCTAAATCAGGGGTTCCTACGCTTTTTTGACTTGAGAGCTACTTTGAAAATGAGCGTCTCAACAAGATCTACACATCAGAAATGTGATCCATTAAAATCCACTTCAAGGCCCCCTAGAAAGTTTAAGCTTTGAAATAGTTGGTGATGGTGTTACTTACTGTTATATAGCGTTTAGGAATAATGCACTTATAATGAAAATAGAGGGGGGATTGGAAGGTTTTCCTGTATAATTATGCTATTACTGACGTTTGTAAACAGTATTTAGGGTTTGAGTTGACAGTTTGTGATGTCTAGTTTCTTGTACACAAAACTAAGAACTTTCACATTTTGTCCACAATTGGGAAAGAGAACTGCAGCAAAACATTGGTCAAAATAATTACTCTCCATTTTGTAATTGTGTTGCGGACTCTTGAAAATTACGTAATTCAGATATTTGCCTAGATAAATTTGTAAAATGTTTTAACACATTCAAGAGTTACAGATCTATAAGGGTCCAAGTGCTGGGGGGACTGTCATGTGATCTACCTGCATGGTCTGTGTGATCTACTGGTAGATCACCATCTACCTTTTGGGCAGCCCTAGCCTGGCCTAACCCTCGATGATTTTGGCCTTGGGGGGGCGGGGTGCCGTGGGATCCACACGGCAGATCGAGTTGATCTGATTTGATCTCACGAACGTGTCGTCATCCCCGGCCCCTCCCCCTCCCCCGCCCGTCCACTGCTGTTCTACGTCACATCATTTAGAGCCACGCCCACCCCGGAAGGTTGACTCCCCCCTCAAGGCCACTGTATGCAACGCGCTAGTCCAGGCTTTCCGTTTTCGCGCAAAGCGAACGAAAATGAAAGCCTGGGTGTCGAGGCTAGGCCAGCCCTGCTCCAAATCCAACAATCTATAGACCCATCTGTCCTAGCAGTATGTATATACACACACACACACACACACACACACACACACACACAGACCACATGTCAACCAACCCAACACCTTGTCATCAAAAAGCCAGCGGCTCACATTACAACAGAAACGTTACACCCAAACAGGATGGGAAACACTACAGTGTACACTACAGGATCCCACGTTGCCAGGAGCAACCACACACACACACACACACACACACACACACACACACACACACACACACAATATTAAAACGACTTCAACCAACAGTCACACAATTACAATTAAGGCATTTAGCAGACGCTCTTGATCGAGAGCGACTTACAATGGTGTAAAGTTTACAATTTAACCAGGATTTACAATACATTTTACAATATACAATGAAGCGCTAAAAAACATTGTAATACATTAGGCAACCTATATACTGTAAGTCATTGCAGCAAGTACTGTGGGTTGGTATGTAATACAAGTGCTATGGGCTGAGATGGCGCGCGCGCACACACACACACACACACACACACACATGCACACGCACACGCACGCCAGCAACCACCACACCACCACCAGTGGTCCCTGAGAGGGTTCCAGGTGGTCCCCACTCCCAGGCTAAATGATGGGAAGTTGGTTAACCATGACACTCTTTGAGAATGTAAATGTTTACACTCTCAAGAGTTAAAATATTCATCATGTGAATTATCCCAAGTCTACACAACTAGAGAATGTAGAAGATTAATGGTCATTTTGATCTGTATGTTGGACTGTTTTTGGTTTCCCCAAATCCAGCCTGGATGGAATTGTGGACAAAAGCAAAAGAAATCTTTATAGTTTGGGGGTCTGTGTGGGGCTAAAATGTCATCATATGGTGGTCCTCCTCCTCCGTGGCTCAAATTATGAATAAGTAGTGGTCCCTGCCTGGTATGAAAAAGGTTGAAAACAAACCCACTAGTTTAAACCCAGGAGGAGGAGGAGGAGGAGGAGGGATGGTTGGTGGTTCTCTGGTTGCGCGGGAGAACAACTCCTCCGTCACTAAGGCGAGCAGAGCCGAGCCGAGCCGTGCCGTGCCGTGCCATGATGACATGCAGGCTAACGTCCAGACTAGCAGCGTGGCTGCTGTTATGATTTGATACCATTACTACTAACAGTACCCGATCTACAAGCCCTCACTGGAGGACGGATGAGAGCTTGTAGATCGCCGGGGAGCGTTTGTTTCACTGTGTGGGACCGACCGGCCCGGACCGGACCGGCCGCTGTCTCGTGCCGTGACGGCGGCTTGTCTTTTTGGCTAGCAGCAGCAGCACCGGAGCCTGTAGACTGGAGGAGTATACACAAACCAGGAGCTGCGACAACTCCGTTCACCTCTACGGGCCCGGCCTAATGGCGGCCCTCTACTTACATTGACCATATCTATGACCCCGTGGTTTCAACCTTTTTTAACCCCCCATACCAGGGCCCACCATTTATTCAGCATTTGAGCCACGGACCACCATGTGATGACATTTTAGCCACACAGACCCAAAACCCAAAGATTTCTTCTTTGTTATCTACAATTCCAGGCTGGATTTCGGAAACATAACAGGGAAACCTAGATCTCTAGTTGTGTAGATTTGGGCTAGTTCAGATGATGAATATTTTAACTCTTGAGAGTGTGAAAATGAAACCAAATGGACCCGTCAGGGTCCATTTGGTTTCATTTTTACGTTCTCAAGAGTTACATCTGGTTAAACAACTTAGCTGGGGACCACCTGGAACCCTCTCAAGGACCACTGGTGGTCCCCGGACCACCTGTTGAAAACCCCTGACATACAGTAGACCATATCTATGACCGTGGTTTCAACCTTTTTAACCCCCCATACCAGGCCCCACTATTTATTCAGAATTTAAGCCACGGAGGACCCAAAAACTAGAGATTCATTTTGCTTCTGTCCATAATTCTAGGCCGAATTTAGGAGGAAAACAAACCAGTCAAACATAGAGATCAAAATGACCATTCTCTAGTTGTGTAGACTTGGGGCTAATTCACATAAATATTTTAACTCTTGAGAGTGTAAACATGAAACCAAATGGACCCGCAAGGGTCCATTTGGTTTCATGTTTACGCTTTCAAAGAGTGACATCTGGTTAACCAGCATTTATCCTGGAGGGACTACGTTGGAATCCTCTCACTCCCCCTGACCACTGGTTGAAAACCAACTGCTTCAGTGGTTTCCGATTCTGACCCCTCAATGTCGCATCTCCCCACACTAGAAGGCTGTCTCTGGTTGCTAGCAGCAGCAGCAGCAACTGGTAGACAGCCAAACTTCCCCCTGTGTGTGTGTGTCTCTGTATAAGGCTAGCAGTGGCACAATGAATGCGCATAATAAACAAACAAACAATCAAACTAGCAACCGAAATATCAGCTCCTAACCCCGTTAAACTGCGTAAAAAGCCGCAAACACAAGCCCATCTCCCATCCATCCATCCATCCATCCATCCATAACACCCACCACCACCAGCACCACCAGCAGCCCCCCACCACAACACAGCGGCGGCGGGGAGATGTGTGCACCGTGCGGGGCATGGATGGATGTTCTCTCCTCATCCTGCCTCACAGACATCCACCACCAACAACAACAACCTCTGATACCACAGAACTGTACTGTACACACACTGTTCCTGTTCGAGTCCCATTTATTAGTATTATAGCCATTGTTATTGTTATTGTTTATGTCCCTCCTCTCCTCTCCTCTCCATTCTGCCCTGATGGTTCTATCATATCAGTATGGTGGGGGAGATATTATTATTATTACGACAGTGTGTCAATATGATCATCATAATATAGATCATATTGACACACTGTCGCGTCGCCGATTTTAATAATAATAATAAGAATTATAATAAAATAGTGGTACGTGCGTCTGCCTGCGGAACAAATAAGGCATGAGCCATGAGGCGTTTCATTTCACCGAAAAATAAAAACAAAATTTATAATCAAAAATAATATATTATATTCTAAATTTACAAAAATATATACTAAACACGTAAGGTAGCACCACGCCAATGCAATTTTACGGATAAAACGTGCGAAAAAATATTTAAAAATGTATATATTATATCCTAAATAAAAAAAAACACACAACCCTAAGAAATCTACTAAAACATATCAGGTAGGGAAGCATCATGTCAATGCAATAACAAACAGCTCCTCTCTGTGTCTCTCTGTATGCTGACACACTGCCCTGCCTGCATCCTCCTAAGATATTATTATTAGTAATATTATTATGGACCAAACCAACAGCCCACGGACCACCAGGTCCACACCGGGCCCTGCCCCGGCTCTCAGGGACCACCACACCGGGCCCTGCTCCCAGTGCCCCGGCTCTCAGGGACCACCACACCGGGCCCTGCTCCTCTCAGGGACCACCACACCGGGCCCTGCTCCTCTCAGGGACCACCACACCGGGCCCTGCTCCTCTCAGGGACCACCACACCGGGCCCTGCTCCTCTCAGGGACCACCACACCGGGCCCTGCTCCTCTCAGGGACCACCACACCGGGCCCTGCTCCCAGTGCTCCGGGTCTGGACGGCCCTGGCTCTGGACGGACCGTTGCAACAACACGCGGGGGATCGACTCGACAGGAGATAAACAGCAGCCCTATGGGTTGCTATGGGGGTCCGCGGACCGCGGCCAGGTCTAATAATCGCTAAGGCGTCCTCCGCGGACCGGAGCGGCGCGGTGGTCCGCGGCTCTGGGTTCTGTACGGCTTTTCATATCGATCATTGTGTGTTCATTTAGAAAAACATAAAAACCTCTGGTTACCTGCACATGATCCGCCATTTTGCTCCATTGCATGGACCTATCACTCCCCCTCTAATATGAGTCTATGGAAACAGCGCCCCCCTGCGGTGGGACTTTTATTGTGGAGGGGGAAGGAGGGGAAACAGCGCCCCCTTGCGGTGTGACTTTTATAGTGGGGGAGACCTAGCTCTGATCCAGAGCTCCACTGATCTGAGTCTGACCTGCATTGGAGCTCTGTTGGTCTCCGTGCATTCGGCCATTACTGCACCCGACCAGCCTCTCTTCTCTAGTGGATATATAAAGAACGTTTTACCTACTCACCAAAATAAACACGTCTTGTGTCATTAGAAAGCCTACTTACCTTAGTGGAAACACTGTGAGCCCCCCACCACACGGATAAATTGGACTTTTTGGCCAAAACGTGATCGTTTTTCACTGAAGGAAAAATATTTCCTATGGAACTTTTCTATTGGCAATATCGGTAGAGGGCGCAAATCCTGGTTATTTTTCCGGTGAAAAACGATCACGTTTTGGCCAAAAAGTCCAATTTATCCGTGTGGTGGGGGGCTAAGAGTGCGACCACTAAGGTAAGTAGGTTTTCTAATGACACAAGACGTGTTTATTTTGGTGAGTAGGTAAAACATTCTTTATATATC
The DNA here is from genome assembly GCA_039105355.1 of Benthosema pterotum. Classification (NCBI taxonomy): domain Eukaryota; kingdom Metazoa; phylum Chordata; class Actinopteri; order Myctophiformes; family Myctophidae; genus Benthosema; species Benthosema pterotum. The sequence continues at coordinate 47,646,231 of CM076985.1, forward strand.
CACTAGAGAAGAGAGGCTGGTCGGGTGCAGTAATGGCCGAATGCACGGAGACCAACAGAGCTCCAATGCAAGTCAGACTCAGAAGCAGTGGAGCTCTGGACCAGAGCTAGGGGAGACCAGTCCTTGGGCAAGCCCCGTACACACCATAGATATAATATATCTATGGTACACACCTGTCAAACGAACGTTTGACAGGTGTGTACAAGACATGACAAGGGAAGTCGTGTGCCAGGTCTGAATAAACTTTAAAGGGGATTTCCACACACTTTCAATATTTTACTATGCAGATGTTGTGTGGAAATAATAAAACATCCTCCCATTCCGTGTTTTCTGGAAATTGATCTGAATAAATAAATAAATAAATAAATAAATAAATAAATAAATAAATAAATAAATAAATAAATAAATAAATACATATTATTATTAATAATAATAAATAAATGAACCAACATTAAAGGTAATTGGAACGTTTATTCAAAATCAAACTTCCATCCATTGGTAAAAGCATTGAGAGGTTATGAAAACACAGACGGAACACAAAAGGTTTGTTTGATGTGTGTGACTTTCATTTTTATTTTCTTTTTTATTACGGACAATTGAAAAACTAAAACATGACACACAAATGTCATCTCCAAAACTGCGCTGAATTGAGAGGGCTTTTTTTTCTTCATCGCTATCCTTTTAAAAAAAGAGAAAAAAAGGTCATTAATACTAAAATAAATAAGAGCCATTGTTGTGGCTCAGTTTTGGTAGCCAAATGAACTGATCGGTCACTAACTAAAGGGTGATTATTTAGCATAAAGGCATGCCATCCTTTCGTGTTGAATTAAAACCGTCCTGGTCTGTTCTCTTGTTGATAAACCTACAGATCAAACAAACGGGACAATGAAGGATATAATAAATAAACTATTATCTCTGAGCTTTGAGGAAAAGTCATGAGCAGCCAGAGAGGAAGTTGCGTCAGGGTGGCGCAGTCAGCGACATCAGCGCCGGAAGTTGGTGGATGTCCCTTCAAATTTAAAGGTCTTCCTACTAAATGAACTAAAAAAAGTAGCCTATAATTTCAAACCAATATATCGCTTGTACAAAAAAGTTGGGTTTATATAGATTAGCTTGGCCTATAGGCTAAGCCTACTATATGCCATGATAATTAATTAGGCCTAATGTGAGTTTCCAGTCATTTATAATTTGGTCTCACTAAATGTTCATTACCCTGTCTTGATGGATGGATGGATGGATGGATGGATTTGTATTAACAGCTTGTATTTAGGCCTACTACTCAAGCACAACTCAATACAAGGCTGATAATGTGAAATGACAAATCATTTGGAAAAATAAAGCCTACATTTATTCAAATGTCAGATAAGTTACTCATAGATCACTTAGGCCCTCTCCTGGAAGCTTTGAGAGAATGTGAAGTATGTGTTGAAGAGATTGGCTATTGCATTGTTATACACTTACAACACTTATACACTTACATTAACAATTGCTATAATATATAATTGTACCTGTAATTGCTTGATTATAATTTATACCGGTATGCTTTAGTTAGTATGGGGTTAGGCACCAAAATGATTTGTCTCCCATTGAAATAGGGACTTATAGGGACTTTGCTTGGGTCTTATTTTTGAAAGACATACCGGAAGTCACGTTTGCCTTCACGTCTAACTTGACGCAGCTGCAGTAAAAGCGCTCATTGAAGAAACGCCCCCAGCTCCTAACAGCTACGGAGGCCGCGGAGGGACAATGTAGAAAAGTGGAGGGAGCTGTCGTGACGTCACTGACTGGTGGATGGAAGGATGGATGGATGGATGGATGGATGGATGGATGGATGGATGGATGGATGGATGGATGGATGGATGGATGGATGGATGGATGGATGGATCATTCATAGATAGATCGTTCATTCATTAAAAAATCACACCTATGTGAAGTGAGAGGCCCTCTTATCATCTTACAACATTGATAAAGTGTGTTTAAGCAGTGGGTGATAATGTTTGTTTGTTTGTTTTTTGTTTGCCTCAAATCAAACATTACATTTCTTTTTACTGTTTGCAATGTTTTCTTAAACAAACATTTTTCATTGATGTTTGTTGAGAAACATATTTGATGTTGATATTGACAACAATATTGATTACAAACAAACACAACCATTCAAGCACTGTTCCTCTGTTGCAACACAGAACAGATAGGGCCAAACAGCAGAACTCTATCAACAGATATCGCTCACATACTAACTGAATACACTTCAAATACACTTCAGTGTCTTCTTTAAAAAATCACACCCAAGTGTGAACTAAAGTCATGAGTATTATCCCTCTCCACTCACGCACAAGTAGGCCTATGCACTCTAGACTCTACTGACTACTGAGTGCTGATGTAGTTTGTAATGCACATTGGTGGTGCATCCTATACTGTATATTTTTTAGGTTGTTTACTAGACCTGAACTCGGTAGTGTTCAAATTTGCATATTTGTGCGCAAGACAAGTAGGCCATGGCTTACTTGTGTGCGAGCAGAGCAAGGACGGTCATCGGCCGAGGACCGACGAGTCAGAGTAAAACTTAAATGGTTACATCAAAAAATTACCACACAGTACTTTTTGAAATGCCACATTTCATTCCAGCACATTAAAGTTCATATATGTAATTTTACTGTCAAAATAATAATTACATTGGTTTCATTTTTACGCTCTCAAAGAGTTACATCTGGTTAAACCAACTTTCCATATTTAACTGGAACTCTCTCAAGGACCACTGGTGGTCCGGGGACCACCAGTGGTCCTTGAGTCCGATATACTAACCAAGAGAAAATCGTATAAGATTATCAACCTTGTTTTTAGAACATACCGGTATCTATAATTACAAGAACTCTTACCAAGTACAATTCACTTGTGTTGCTTCTTTCTAGTACTTTTACACTCATATATAGGCCAATATTTTCTTTTCTTATATTTAGACTATGTTTTATTGCAGTGAGGTGACTCTCCGCCATGGTGGAAGGTGCGAGTGAGCAGGTCCAGGAAGGAGAGGTAACCCAGGGAGATCACCACGCAGGTGAAGCAGATGACGTTGAAAGGCATGGTGACGTCTGGGGAGGGCAGGCTGGCGGCCAGAGGCTCCGTGTAGAGCCTCACGAAGTATCTGGACTCCTCCTCCTCCTCTCTACGGGGGAAAACACTACCGAAGAGCGTCTGGGTAGTTCCGTTGGCATCTTCATCGCCGCCGCCGGGAACCAGAGCGCTGAGGACCGAGGAGCCCACGCAGAACGGCTGGTCGTACTCCGTACGCTTCAGCAGAGCGCGTTCGAATCCCACGCTGATCTCCGTGACAGAGTCTGGAGGCAGTTCCATCAGCATCTCCAGGAGGTGTGGTCTCTGGCGGTCCTTGGACGGCCGGTAGCGGATGTAGGCGGGCTGGACGGCGGTCCCCTGGCGGGTGACGCTCAGCGTGTGGACGTAGAGGCGGAGGTACCAGGATACTGTCTCCATGAGCAGCGCGGGGACGGCCCTGTCGGGGTGCCGGTTGTACACCCGGGTGTGGATCTGTCCCACGTGCAACCCGTAGCCGGACACGTAGCGCTCAGCGTGGAGGAAAGGCCGTGGCGGCGGCTTCGTGTCGTCGCTGGACCTCCAACGCAGCAGCGCGTCGACCTGCCGCGCCCGGGTCAGGTCATAGACGGCGTAGGTCCTCCTGTGGCCCAGAACCACGGCCTGACGGAGCAGCGGAGCGTCCCCTCGCCCCCGGGGGTCGTCGGTGACGTCGATGTAGACCTTACTGGAGGAGGACAGCGGACAGGCCTCCAGGTAGATCAGGTTGCCAGAGAACATCTTGGCCAGAGACCATCCTCCTTCTCCCTCGCCCTCCTGCCCTGAGGCGTAGCGGTCAAACACCACGTCCAGCGTCTGGCGGAGCTCCCAGGACGCCGCCGCGGTCCCTGTCTCTTCGCACGGCCGGTCGCCTGGACACGACGCAACGACGGGCCGGACGTGGAGCGCCTGGGAGTAGAAGCTGCTGTGGAAAAGCCTCTGGGCTCTCATCAGGACGGCCAGACCGGCGTAGGAAGAGGATCCACAGGGCAGGAGTTTCTTCCAGGGGCTCAGGTTCTCGGAGCAGACGCTCTCGCGTGGCAGGGCAGCGTAGCGGAGGAAGGCGTGGTCCGTCGCGTTGTCGCCCACCGTCACGCCCAGCGGTTTGAAGGAGGCGTCCGGCTGGACGGTGTTGGTCGAGTCCATCAGGCCCAGAGAGGCGCAGAACATCCCTGACAGGGCGCCGGTGAGCTCCCTCCACGCCCCGTCCACGTCACCCACCGTGTCCTGGAACCAGACCCAGAGTTCTGCCCCGGGGGGCGAGGGCAGGAAGGGATGCCCCCACCACTGGGTCCTCCAGTAGCCCTGGGTGAAGGAGAGGTGGAGCTCTCTGACAGAGAACCGGGACATCACCTGGCCCAGAGACCTGGGGAACAGGCGGTAGTGGGAGACCGTGGTGAGGTCGGTGTCCCATAGGGTGCGGAACTGGAAGCTGGCGTGAATATCTCCCGAATGAAGCGTTCTGATAACCAACTCTTCCTGGAATTCATCTTTAGCCGGTTGTGGAGATGGCATGTGAGGAACTCTATGTCCAGAAGTGTTCTCGCTGTCGCTCGGAGCATCGTCGGTTACAGCCAGTTCCTCGTTCTTGCTCGCTATCCATTGGGTGATCCGACGTTGCTTTGTTTCGGCAGCTATCGAACACTCTCCTTGAAAATTATTCTCCGCAATGACGCCAGTCTCTGTCAGGGGGTTGTTCCTTTGAGTATCTGCGACAACAAACAAAGATAAATGACAAACACTGAACAGCAGAGCCAGGAAACTGCACCTGTACAAAGACATTTTGCCAAAATATCATCAGCTATTGGCTTTGTTTGTGTCGATGTTAAATGGGAACTCCACCCATTTTCAACATTCTAATATGTCATTAGTATACCTTAGAGGTGTTGGGTGGACATAATAAAAACGTTTCCCCATTCTGTTTCCTAGAAATGGAGGTCTGAAGAAAATCATTAAGATGGTGAAACACGTCTTGATGACATCATCAAGATGTATTCCACCATGTTAATGGATTTCTTTAGACGCTTATTTTTTCTGAGAGTGTACAAATGGAACCTGTGTGAGGGTAGCGGCCGCAAGTTAAGGGATGCTGATTGGCTGGTTGGGGGCTGGGGGGTGATTGTGAATTGTGAGGTAAATAAGACACCCTTATTACTAAAGTCATGAGTATTAGCCCGCTCCACTTGCACTCAAGTAGGCCATGGTCTAGGCCTACTTGTGAGTGAACCCAAGTATGCACTCTATGCACTCTGGCAAGTATGCACTGGTGCTGATGTGGTTTGTTATTCTAACTATCAGTGTTGCCAACTGCCCAAATTAGAAATGCACTAGTGGCACTTCCAAAATGCACTAGAATGCACTAGATGCTTGCCTGGAAGGGAATATGACCATTAAATGAACATTAATCTTCTACATTATCTAGTTGTGTAGACTTGGTCTAATTCATATGATGAATATTTTAACTCTTGAGAGTGTAAAAATGAAACCAAATGGACCCGTAAGGGTCCATTTGGTTTCCACTCTAACTCTACCAAGTTAGAGTGGTTTTCACTCTACCAAGTTACAATTTACAGTGTAGGCATTTAGCAGATGCTCACATTCAGACCTTACTGACATACTGTATACTGTACGTGTGAGGTATAAGTCAGTGGTTTTCAACCAGTGGTCCGGGGACCTCCAGTCGTCCTTGAGAGGATTCCAGGTGGTCCCCAGGCTAAAAGATGGAAAGTTGGTTAGCTAGATGTAACTCTTTGAGAACGTAAACTCTTAAGAGTTTAACTCTTGAGAATGTAAGAATGAAACCAAATGGACCCATTTGGTTTCATTTTCACACTCTCAAGAGTTAAAATATCCATCATCTGAACTGAAGCACTGTTTAATTAAGAAGTCTGACACTGTTTTGTACTGTTTTGCAAAAATCCAGCCTGGAATTGTGAACAAAACCAAAAGAATTCTTTAGTGTCAGGTCTTTGGGGCTAAAATGTCATCAAATGGTGGTCCGTGGCTCAAATGCTGAATAAATGGTGGTCCCTGGTGTCAAAAAGGTTGAAAACCCCTGCTTTACAGGATGGAATGTGCACATGTTCAAACCTGACCCTCGGGGCACAGGGCTCACAATTTGTTATTTTGAAAAAAGGGCTTCATTATTCTCTTCCTAATATTATTATATGGTCAATGTGAAAAATCAGAGCGATTACGTCATCCAGTGAGGAGTGATGCCGGTTTCAGACATACAGAGGGGGAGATATTTTTCAAAAAATAATAATAAATCGCCCCCGCCGGCCACTAGGGGGAGCTACCGCTCCGTAATCATATTCAAGTGCATTTTGTCACATTTTGACCACATACATCATCATCAGCAGATTTGCTTGCTGTTGCCATGACATCATATGTGGGCGTGGCTCCACTGGGAACTCCTGATACAGTGATGTCACAGAACGGTGACGTCAGTAGACATGGCGCTGTCTGGCAATAAAAGGCAGTTCGATCTGTAACAATCCCACCGTTCCATTGTCTAGCGCTTCATTCATTGATTTAATTCATTCATTCAAACAGTTGTCCCACAAAACAGAGCGCTTTCAACTCACTTCAAGATGAAGATGTGGATTTTCAAGTTCTTCCTCTTCCTCGCCCTGGCGTTCAGGAGCTCAGCTTTGGACATGAAGTCGACAGGGCTGATCGGATCCAAGCTGGTGCTCGCCTGTCCTTACGAGATGAAACACGGCGAGCGTTTGGAGAATTTGACTTGGAGCAAGCTTCACTTCGACAGCCAAGACCCCCATCCCATCGGAGAGACCGTCTTGCTGGAGAAACGTTCTCCAGGTCTCTGGGCCTTCCTGACGAAGGGCTCTGAAGCCCATGAGGTCTACCGCCACACTCCGTGGTTCAACCTCTCCGAAGACTCATCCAGCCTCGTCATTCCCTTTGCCATGGCCAAGGACGAGGGCCTGTATGGCTGCAGAGTCAAGAGCACCAGCTCTTCGTACTTCAGCAAATATCTGCCTTGGACTTCAACCTCGGTCAGTGTGCATCACTTTCACACCAGCCAGGTAGAGGTCCTACAGAAGCCACAGCTCCCTTCCCTGGTGGACAAGGCCGATTCACTGCGGTACGGCATGTCCACGCGCCTGGCCACCTGCGTGGTGAAGGGCGCCCGCCCCGCCGCCAAGATCAGCTGGCTCCGAAACGGACGCCCGCTGGAGAGCGACAAGATGTTTGTGGTGGAGGACGCCACCCCTCCTTCAGAGGAAGCTCTTCAACACCTGACCACCAGCTCTTCCACGCTGCACTACACGGCCAACGAAGACGACGTCGGAGCGCATTTCTCCTGCGTCTCCACCCACCGGCTGGGCACGGCCGAGACCCAGTCCTTTAATGTCCCCGTGGTCGCCGGGATCAACCTGACGATAAGCTACGACCTGGAAGACCCACAGATGTGCAGCCTTGAGGACGTGGGGCCGAGCATCTTCCGCTCGAGGCCGAGCTTCATCGATGACATGTGTCCAGCTGACCATGTTAGAAAGCCCGCAATCAACACCGGAGATCCGCTGACCTGCGATGCGGACATGGAGGCCGACCTCGGCATGTGTTTCGAGGATGATGAGATGGTAGAGGAGCAGAATCTCCCGGAGGTGTGTCCCATTGAGGAGGAGGAGGAAAGGTCGGCGATCAGCAGCGAGCTGATGCCCTTTCAGGACGCCCAGTCCAAGATGACCTGCAACGCCGAGGATGCTCCTCGACCTCGCGAAGACTTTGAGCATGTTAAGAACAGTGATGGCAACAAGACCTCTCTGGATCCACAGAGAGTCTTTGAGCTGTTGTTGGTGGCTGTGCTGTCAGTGATGGCTTACAGGTGTGTAAACCCCCCCACTCGTTCAAAGCACATCCATCACCATGTCCACCACCATCACCACGTCCATCACCATGTAGTTCACAACCACATAATCTATGCTCCGGTCATCAACCAGTTTTATATGAACGTAAACTATTGGAACGGAGCACCCGGACCGGCTGGGCCCCAGAACCAGCCTCACGGACATGGTGGTCCCCTGCTGATTGCTCCAGCGGTGCCTCCGCAAGAATCTCTGCAGAATCTGCCTCCCGGCGGACCGGGCCCCCAGCCACCAGCAACTGGTCCCAGTCAGCCGGGTTCTGGGAGACGACAAGGAGTCATGGAGCCGGGTTCTGGGAGCGTCATGGAGAGAAACGCTACAAAGAGCTGCAGCGTCAGAGGCGCCACCACACAAAGCTGCAGTGTCGAGACCGCCATGGATGCCAGTATCATGGAGGGAGATGCATGCGGCGTCAAGGAGGAGCGAAATGCATGCGGCGCCACTGAGGAGCGAAATGCATGCGACCTCATTGAGGAGCGAAATGCATGCGGCGTCACTGAGGAGCGAAATCCATGCGGCGTCAAGGAGGAGCGAAATGCATGCGGCGCCACTGAGGAGCAAAATGCATGCGGCGTCACTGAGGAGCGAAATGCATGCGGCGTCAAGGAGGAGCGAAATGCATGCGGCGCCACTGAGGAGCGAAATGCATGCGGCGTCACTGAGGAGCGAAATGCATGCGGCGTCACTGAGGAGCGAAATGCATGCGGCGTCACTGAGGAGCGAAATGCATGCGGCGTCACTGAGGAGCGAAATGCATGCGGCGCCACTGAGGAGCGAAATGCATGCGGCGCCACTGAGGAGCGAAATGCATGCGGCGCCACTGAGGAGCGAAATGCATGCGGCGCCACTGAGGAGCGAAATGCATGCGACCTCATTGAGGAGCGAAATGCATGCGGCGTCACTGAGGAGCGAAATGCATGCGGCGTCACTGAGGAGCGAAATGCATGCGACCTCATTGAGGAGCGAAATGCATGCGGCGCCACTGAGGAGCGAAATGCATGCGGCGTCACTGAGGAGCAAAATCCATGCGGCGTCAAGGAGGCGCGAAATGCATGCGGCGCCACTGAGGAGCGAAATGCATGCGGCGTCACTGAGGAGCGAAATCCATGCGGCGTCAAGGAGGAGCGAAATGCATGCGGCGTCAAGGAGGAGCGAAATGCATGCGGCGTCACTGAGGAGCGAAATGCATGCGCCGCCACTGAGGAGCGAAATGCATGCGGCGCCACTGAGGAGCGAAATGCATGCGACCTCATTGAGGAGCGAAATGCATGCGGCGTCAAGGAGGAGCGAAATGCATGCGGCGCCACTGAGGAGCGAAATGCATGCGGCGTCATTGAGGAGCGAAATGCATGCGACCTCATTGAGGAGCGAAATGCATGCGGCGCCACTGAGGAGCGAAATGCAGGCGGCGTCACTGAGGAGCGAAATGCAGGCGGCGTCATTGAGGAGCGAAATGCATGCGGCGTCACTGAGGAGCGAAATGCATGCGGCGTCACTGAGGAGCGAAATGCATGCGGCGTCACTGAGGAGCGAAATGCAGGCGGCGTCATTGAGGAGCGAAATGCATGCGGCGTCATTGAGGAGCGAAATGCATGCGGCGCCACGGAGGAGCGAAATGCAGGCGGCGTCATTGAGGAGCGAAATGCAGGCGGCGCCACTGAGGAGCGAAATGCATGCGGCGCCACTGAGGAGCGAAATGCATGCGGCGTCATTGAGGAGCGAAATGCATGCGGCGCCACTGAGGAGCGAAATGCATGCGGCGTCATTGAGGAGCGAAATGCAGGCGGCGCCACTGAGGAGCGAAATGCATGCGGCGCCACTGAGGAGCGAAATGCATGCGGCGTCACTGAGGAGCGAAATGCAGGCGGCGTCATTGAGGAGCGAAATGCATGCGGCGTCACTGAGGAGCGAAATGCAGGCGGCGTCACTGAGGAGCGAAATGCATGCGGCGTCACTGAGGAGCGAAATGCATGCGGCGCCACTGAGGAGCGAAATGCAGGCGGCGTCACAGAGGGTCCACAGCATGGTCACAGAAAGAAGAAAAGAAGAGGGAACATAGTATTCCACCTTGGTGGCCTGGTGGTGCCAAAGAGATGAACACACACAGCGACCAGAGCCATGCTGCTGCACTCCCAACAAGCCAGCAAAGTGGAGATATTTGGACTTGCGACCAAAGACCCTCATCGCAGGGACACCAGTGCTGACCATCTTGGAGAAGCCGATAGAGACGAGCTTGAGGAAGTTCTTTGACAGCACCTTCAGGGATCCAGTCTCCATCAAGATCACCTACACTGAATGAAAGCAACAGAGAGAGAAAGACGCAGAGACCGACAGACTTCTTTTTTTGGATACATATGTTAGAGCTTCCTTGCTGAGCAAGATGGCAGCTCATGGGCTGTATAGCATCCGTGGAAATATCTAATGTTATAATACACATACGACTAATTCATGAAGGAGAAGGAGATGAAGGAGAAGGAGATAAAGGACATATGAGCAGCAGGAAGGATTAAGAAGGGTCAATATAGAACAGTGAGATGAGAAGGCAGAAAACCTCAAGATGGTGAGGATAAAGGAGTTATTGCAAGTGTCGCACCCAGCCATGAGCCAGCCACAACAGCCCCGCTAATCGGGCTCAGCCCTATTGGCGCAACTAGTCCCGGTTTCGATCCCCGCTTCCACGTAATACTACAATCTGGCGTAGTCGGTAGGATTTGGAGTGCGGGTGTTATCCCCAATATCCCCGTCTACGTCCTTGTGGGTCCACACGAAGGACATTGTGTAAGGCGGTCCGTGGTGTGAAGTGTGAAGCGCGAGGATGCGCTCCAAAAGATCAAGGGGGTGAATGTAGCACCCAGCTATGAGCCAGCCACAACAGCCCTGCTAATCGGGCTCAGCCCTATTGGAGCGACTGGTTGTCCGTTGAACTGGCGAGTGGGAGTCCCGGGTTCGATCCCCGCTTCCGCGTAATACTACACAAGTATCCTGGCAGTGTTGTTTTTGTCGACTAAGACTAAAGAATAAGTCGACTAAGACTAGACTAACAAAAATGATTTTCAAAAGACTAACTAAAAAATGTGTGTTTTCAATAGACTAAGACTAAGACGAAGCCTAAATCATAACCTAAGACTAATGGAAATAGGAAACATTTTCATCTTTTTTTCATTCTTTTAAAGTATGTGAACATAACTGCAGCATACATTCCATACCTTTTCAGAAAAGGAACTTATTACTGTTGCATTAATTTTATACATGGATTTTCATACTAAAAACTATAAATCTGTATAACATATATAAACTAAAGACTAAATGGGACTGAAAGAGTAAATATGTCTTATTTAAGACTAAATCATAATATTCTCAAAAAAGCCTGTATCCTGGAAGGCAGACCTGTTGTCTTCTAGGTCGCCTCCACACCCAGGCTGATTTCATTTCCGTCGGTTTTGCGCAAAAAAACGGAAACCTGGACTATAGTGGCCTAGAAGTGGGAGGAGTCAACCTTTCGGGGTGGGCGTGGCTCCAAATGATGTGACCTATCACAGCAGTGAGGCGGTAGGTAGGGGGAGGGGCCGGGGATGACCACACGTTGGTGAGATCCAATCAGATCAGCTCATCTGCCGTCCAAAAACGGACGGCACCCCCCTTCACCCTATAGGCCAAAATCATTTCAGGTTAGGCCAGATTACCTTCCAGGACTTGTTATAGAGTAGGAGACCAATAGGCTGACGTTGCTTCCAGGATGTCTGTGCCAACAGACTGGCATGATGTAATCAGTTGATTTGTACAAAGACATTTTGCCAAATATCATCAGCGATTGGCCTTGTTTGTGTCGATGTTAAATGGGAATTTCACCCATTTTCAACATTCTAATATGTCATTAGTATACTCTAGAGGTGCTGGGTGGACATGATAAAAACGTTTCCCCATTCTGTTTCCTAGAAATGGAGGTCTGAAGAAAATCATTAACATGGTGAAACATCTTGATGACATCATCAAGGTTCCACCATGTTAATGGATTTCTTAAGTCGACTAAGGTTTTTGATATTTAGTCGACTAAGACTAGACTAACAAAAATGATTTTCAAAAGACTAAATGGGACTAAAAAATGTGTGTTTTCAATAGACTAAGACTAAGACGAAGCCTAAATCATAACCTAAGACTAATGGAAATAGGAAACATTTTCATCTTCTTTTTTTCATTCTTTTAAAGTATGTGAACATAACTGCAGCATACATTGCATACTTTTTCAGATAGATAATAATATAATATTAGATAATAGAGGCAACTTTTTAGACAAAAATCAAAATATACTGTACTGTATATCTATTGCCTTTTTCCCCTCTATGTTGCTTCTACTTTGATGCTGCAGCTGTTTCTCTGAAGAGAGACACTTGCTTTGTCCTGCAGACGGTCCAGAACTTTGTTGTTGTCAACAAATCATGTGAACGAAACATTTGTATGGCTCAGAAAAGGCGGTGCTAATTTGTGAGTGAGGGGGTGGAGGGGTTGTGTGGGGTGAGGCAGCGTTTTATCCAATCACAGCACAGCAGTCTCCAGCAGATTGATAATGAGCCAATAGAGTGGAGGTGAGGTGGAGTTAGATTCTGGTTTTAAACAAATCTGTTTACAAACACAGTGTTTGTACAAACTAAACTTGTCTGTTACCTTTAAAAGGATCCCTGGCTAATAAGACACATATGTCTTAAAACACTATATTTGCCTTCTATAACTAAAACATGCAGATGAAAACACCTTCAATGCTTTATTTCTTTCATAAATAATCTTTCACTCAACAGTGCTCCTGTCGCGGGATGATGATGTCACATGAGACATGCTCATGTGACATCATCATCCTGTGACAGGAGCACTTCCTGTTGAGTGAAAGAGTCTCTATTTATGAAAGAAATAAGATGCAGTTGGTGTTTTTAGTTGTTTATTTTAGTTATATAGGGAAAGTATAATGTTTTAAGTGATGTTTGTCTTAGTCAGGGATCCTTTTAATAAACTGGTGGGGGATAAAAACTAAACCTAACCCCTAAATCAAATCTTCCTCTGAATACAGTATAATAATGATACCTGGGGTAAGAAACACCCCACTCCATATTCCAAGAAAAGTGTAAAGCTCTATAGGCTATGTTATATGTTGTGAGGTTGTGAGGGTCACTATATGTCGTATAACATCCTGTGAGTCAGTATGTGGAGCTAAGAGCACTTTGAACCTAATCTGTGCTTCATGACGTTCCGTGGCTAATACTCCTCTGGTAGTGTTCACCTGCTCACTGTCACTTTAAAAGGATGTTTTGCCAGTTATCAGCTTTGGTTGTAAGAGCCTAAACTCAACATCGCGAACTGTCAACTCAAACCCCCAAATCAGCATATACAGGAAAACCTTCCAATTCTCCGCCTCCATTTTTCATTATAAGTGCATTATTCTTAAACACTATAACAGTAAGTAATCACCACTACCATCACCCCCTTTTTTGATGTGTCGATATTGTTGAGCCGGTCATTTTGAAAGTAGCTCTCAAGTCTACCCAGTCTCATGTAAAGACTAAGGAGATAATACCCATTACAATACTTAATATACCTAATATGCCAATTATATATTAACTAAAGCCAGTTACTGTCGGGGGCGGATCTAGGCATGGGCATGGGGAGGCAATGCCCCCCTAAATACCCAGTCTGCCCCCCCCCCCCCCCCCCCAAAAAAAAAAACCTTTAGCTTTATGCATGCTGTGTGTCTGTTGCAACTTCAACAACAACTGATGTTATTTTTGTAACCGAAAATGGTATGTGAGAGAAAATGGTATGTGTGCGGCTTCATCGCCCGTGGCGCGACGCGCCACGGGCGATGAAGCCGCCCCCATACCATTTTCTCTTGCCCCTCCAACATGTTCTCTTGCCCCCCCAAATGGCACATGTTACATCCGCCCCTGGTCCGCACGTCTGTCCGTGCACACGTTTGTCTGTCCACACGCCTCTTACGTCACCCACAGACCCCCATGATCCCACAGGGTGACGTAACAGCATGGTGGTAATTACCTTTACAGGATGGAATGTGCACATGTTCAAACCCGACCCTCAGGGCACAGCTCTCACAATTTGTTACCGGTAGTTTGAAAAAAATGGGCTTCATTATTCTCTTCCTAATATTACGGTCAATGTGAAAAATCAGAGCGATTACGAAATCCAGTGAGGAGTCACGCTGGTTTCAGACATTCAGACGGGGGAGATATTTCTCAAAAAATAATAATAAATAGCCCCCGCCGGCCACTAGGGGGAGCTACCGCTCCGTAATCATATTCAAGTGCTTTTTGACACATTTTGACCACATACATCATCATCAGCAGATTTGCTTGCTGTTGCCATGACATCATATGTGGGCGTGGCTCCACTGGGAACTCCTGATACAGTGATGTCACAGAACGGTGATGTCAATAGACATAGCGCTGTCTGGCAATAAAAGGGCAATAGGATTAATAACGTCCACAGTTCCATTGTCTATTGCCATAAGCACTTCATTCATTCATTTAATTCATTCATTCATTCAAACAGTTGTCCCACAAAACAGAGTGTTTTCAACTGACTTCAGGAAGATGTGGATTTTCAACTTCTTCCTCTTCCTCGCCCTGGCGTTCAGGAGCTCAGCTTTGGACATGAACGCGACAGGGTTGACCGGATCCAAGCTGGTGCTCCCCTGTCCTTACGAGATGAAACACGGCGAGCGTTTGGAGAATTTGACTTGGAGCAAGCTTCACTTCGACAGCCAAGACCCCCATCATCCCATCGGAGAGACCGTCTTGCTGGAGAAACGTTCTCCAGGTCTCTGGGCCTTCCTGACGAAGGGCTCTGAAGCCCATGAGGTCTACCGCCACACTCCGTGGTTCAACCTCTCCGAAGATTCATCCAGCCTCGTCATCCCCTTCGCCATGGCCAAGGACGAGGGCCTGTATGGCTGCAGAGTCAAGAGCACCAGCTCTTCGTACTTCAGCAAATATCTGCCTTGGACTTCAACCTCCGTCAGTGTGCATCACTTTCACACCAACCAGGTAGAGGTCCTACAGAAGCCACAGCTCCCTTCCCTGGTGGACAAGGCCGATTCACTGCGGTACGGCATGTCCACGCGCCTGGCCACCTGCGTGGTGAAGGGCGCCCGCCCCGCCGCCAAGATCAGCTGGCTCCGAAACGGACGGCCGCTGGAGAGCGACAAGATGTTGGTGGTGGAGGACGCCACCCCTGCTTCAGAGGAAGCTCTTAAACACCTGACCACCAGCTCTTCCACGCTGCACTACACGGCCAACGAAGACGACGTCGGAGCGCATTTCTCCTGCGTCTCCACCCACCGGCTGGGCACGGCCGAGACCCAGTCCTTTAATGTCCCCGTGGTCGCCGGGATCAACCTGACGATAAGCTACGACCTGGAAGACCCACAGATGTGCAGCCTTGAGGACGTGGGGCCGAGCATCTTCCGCTCGAGGCCGAGCTTCATCGACGACGTGTGTCCAGCGGACCATGTTAGGAAGCCCGCAATCAACACAGGAGATCCGCTGACCTGCGATGCGGACATGAAGGCCGACCTCGGCATGTGTTTCGAGGATGATGAGATGGTAGAGGAGCAGAACCTCCCGGACATGTGTCCCATTGAGGAGGAGGAGGAGGAAAAGTCGGCGATCAGCAGCGAGCTGATCCCCTTTCAGGTCGCCCAGTCCAAGATGACCTGCAACGCTGAGGATGCTCCTCGACCTCGCAAAGACTTCGAGCATGTTAAGAACAGTGGTGGCAACAAGACTACTCTGGATCCACAGAGAGTCTTTGAGCTGTTGTTGGTGGCTGTGCTGTCAGTGATGGCATACAGGTGTGTAAACCCCCCCACTCGTTCAAAGCACATCCATCACCATGTCCACCACCATCACCACGTCCACAACCACCATGTAGTTCACAACCACATGGTCTATGCTCCGGTCATCAACCAGTTTTATATGAACGTAAACTATTGGAACGGAGCACCCGGACCGGCTGGGCCCCAGAACCAGCCTCACGGACATGGTGGTCCCCTGCTGATTGCTCCAGCGGTGCCTCCGCAAGAATCTCTGCAGAATCTGCCTCCCGGCGGACCGGGCCCTCAGCCACCAGCAACTGGTCCCAGTCAGCCGGGTTCTGGGAGACGTCAAGGAGTCATGGAGCCGGGTTCTGGGAGCGTCATGGAGAGAGACGCTACAAAGAGCTGCAGTGTCAGAGACGCCACCACACAAACCTGCAGTGTCGAGACTGCCATGGATGCCAGTATCATGGAGGGAGATGCATGCGGCGTCAAGGAGGAGCGAAATGCATGCGGCGCCACTGAGGAGCGAAATGCATGCGGCGCCACTGAGGAGCGAAATGCATGCGGCGCCACTGAGGAGCGAAATGCATGCGGCGCCACTGAGGAGCGAAATGCATGCGGCGTCAAGGAGGAGCGAAATGCATGCGGCGTCACTGAGGAGCGAAATGCATGCGGCGCCACTGAGGAGCGAAATGCATGCGGCGCCACTGAGGAGCGAAATGCATGCGGCGTCACTGAGGAGCGAAATGCATGCGGCGTCAAGGAGGAGCGAAATGCATGCGGCGCCACTGAGGAGCGAAATGCATGCGGCGTCACTGAGGAGCGAAATGCATGCGGCGCCACTGAGGAGCGAAATGCATGCGGCGTCACTGAGGAGCGAAATGCATGCGGCGCCACTGAGGAGCGAAATGCATGCGGCGCCACTGAGGAGCGAAATGCATGCGGCGTCACTGAGGAGCGAAATGCATGCGGCGTCACTGAGGAGCGAAATGCATGCGGCGTCAAGGAGGAGCGAAATGCATGCGGCGCCACTGAGGAGCGAAATGCATGCGGCGCCACTGAGAAGCGAAATGCATGCGGCGCCACTGAGGAGCGAAATGCATGCGGCGTCACTGAGGAGCGAAATGCATGCGGCGCCACTGAGGAGCGAAATGCATGCGGCGCCACTGAGGAGCGAAATGCATGCGGCGCCACTGAGGAGCGAAATGCATGCGGCGTCACTGAGGAGCGAAATGCATGCGGCGTCAAGGAGGAGCGAAATGCATGCGGCGTCACTGAGGAGCGAAATGCATGCGGCGCCACTGAGGAGCGAAATGCATGCGGCGTCAAGGAGGAGCGAAATGCATGCGGCGTCACTGAGGAGCGAAATGCATGCGGCGCCACTGAAGAGCGAAATGCATGCGGCGTCAAGGAGGAGCGAAATGCATGCGGCGTCACTGAGGAGCGAAATGCATGCGGCGCCACTGAAGAGCGAAATGCATGCGGCGTCAAGGAGGAGCGAAATGCATGCGGCGTCACTGAGGAGCGAAATGCATGCGGCGCCACTGAAGAGCGAAATGCATGCGGCGTCAAGGAGGAGCGAAATGCATGCGGCGTCACTGAGGAGCGAAATGCATGCGGCGTCACTGAGGAGCGAGATGCATGCGGCGCCACTGAGGAGCGAAATGCATGCGGCGCCACTGAGGAGCGAAATGCATGCGGCGTCAAGGAGGAGCGAAATGCATGCGGCGTCACTGAGGAGCGAAATGCATGCGGCGCCACTGAGGAGCGAAATGCATGCGGCGCCACTGAGGAGCGAAATGCATGCGGCGCCACTGAGGAGCGAAATGCATGCGGCGTCAAGGAGGAGCGAAATGCATGCGGCGTCACTGAGGAGCGAAATGCATGCGGCGCCACTGAAGAGCGAAATGCATGCGGCGTCAAGGAGGAGCGAAATGCATGCGGCGTCACTGAGGAGCGAAATGCATGCGGCGCCACTGAGGAGCGAAATGCATGCGGCGTCAAGGAGGAGCGAAATGCATGCGGCGTCACTGAGGAGCGAAATGCATGCGGCGCCACTGAGGAGCGAGATGCATGCGGCGCCACTGAGGAGCGAAATGCATGCGGCGCCACTGAGGAGCGAAATGCATGCGGCGTCAAGGAGGAGCGAAATGCATGCGGCGTCACTGAGGAGCGAAATGCATGCGGCGCCACTGAAGAGCGAAATGCATGCGGCGTCAAGGAGGAGCGAAATGCATGCGGCGCCACTGAGGAGCGAAATGCATGCGGCGCCACTGAGGAGCGAAATGCATGCGGCGTCAAGGAGGAGCGAAATGCATGCGGCGTCACTGAGGAGCGAAATGCATGCGGCGCCACTGAAGAGCGAAATGCATGCGGCGTCAAGGAGGAGCGAAATGCATGCGGCGTCACTGAGGAGCGAAATGCATGCGGCGTCAAGGAGGAGCGAAATGCATGCGGCGTCACTGAGGAGCGAAATGCATGCGGCGCCACTGAAGAGCGAAATGCATGCGGCGTCAAGGAGGAGCGAAATGCATGCGGCGTCACTGAGGAGCGAAATGCATGCGGCGCCACTGAGGAGCGAAATGCATGCGGCGCCACTGAGGAGCGAAATGCATGCGGCGCCACTGAGGAGCGAAATGCATGCGGCGTCAAGGAGGAGCGAAATGCATGCGGCGTCACTGAGGAGCGAAATGCATGCGGCGCCACTGAAGAGCGAAATGCATGCGGCGTCAAGGAGGAGCGAAATGCATGCGGCGTCACTGAGGAGCGAAATGCATGCGGCGCCACTGAAGAGCGAAATGCATGCGGCGTCAAGGAGGAGCGAAATGCATGCGGCGTCACTGAGGAGCGAAATGCATGCGGCGCCACTGAGGAGCGAAATGCATGCGGCGTCAAGGAGGAGCGAAATGCATGCGGCGTCACTGAGGAGCGAAATGCATGCGGCGCCAAGGAGGAGCGAAATGCATGCGGCGCCAAGGAGGAGCGAAATGCATGCGGCGCCACTGAGGAGCGAAATGCATGCGGCGCCACTGAGGAGCGAAATGCATGCTGCGCCACTGAGGGTCCACAGCATGGTCACAGAAAGAAGAAAAGAAGAGGGAACATAGTATTCCACCTTGGTGGCCTGGTGGTGCCAAGGAGATGAACAGACACAGCGACCAGAGCCATGCTGCTGCACTTCCAACAAGCCAGCAAAGTGGAGATATTTGGACTTGCGACCAAAGACCCTCATCACAGGGACACCAGTGCTGACCATCTTGGAGAAGCCGATAGAGACGAGCTTGAGGAAGTTCTTTGACAGCAGCTTCAGGGATCCAGTCTCCATCAAGATCACTTACACTGAATGAAAGCAACAGAGAGAGAAAGATGCAGAGACCGACAGACAGGTTTCAGACAGACAGACGGAGACCGACAGACAGGTTTCAGACAGACAGACAGAGACCGAGAGACTTCCTTTTTGGATAAATATGTTAGAGCTTCCTTGCTGAGCAAGATGGCAGCTCATAGGCTGTATAGCATCCGTGGAAATATCTAATATTCTAATACACATACGACTAATTCATGAAGGAGAAGGAGATGAAGGAGTGGGAGATGAAGGACATATGAGCAGCAGGAAGAATTAAGAAGTCAATATATGTCGATGAGAAGGCAGAAAACCTCAACATGGTGAGGATAAAGGAGTTATTGCAAGTGTCGCACCCAGCCATGAGCCATGAGCCACAACAGCCACGCTAATCGGGCTCAGCCCTATTGCCGCGACTAGTCACGGGTTTGATCCCCGCTTCCGCGTAATACTACAATCTGGCGTAGTCGGCAGGATTTGGAGTGCGGGTGTTATCCCCAATATACCCCCAATTTAGTCGACTAAGACTAGACTAACAAAAATGATTTTCAAAAGACTAAATGGGACTAAAAAATGTGTGTTTTCAATAGACTAAGACTAAGACAAAGCCTAAATCATAACCTAAGACTAATGGAAATAGGAATCATTTTCATCTTCTTTTTTTCATTCTTTTAAAGTATGTGAACTGCAGCATACACTGCCTACCTTTTCAGAAAAGGAACTTATTACTGTTGCAGTAATTTTATACATGGAATAAAACGAGACGTGTTTCATACTAAAAACTATAAATCTGTATAACATATATAAACTAAAGACTAAATGGGACTAAAAGAGTAAATATGTCTTATTGAAAAGACTTTAAGACTAAATCATAATATTCTTAAAAAAGCCTGTATCCTGGAAGGCAGACCTGTTGTCTTCTAGGTCACCTCCACACCCAGGCTGATTTCATTTCCGTCGGTTTTGCGCAAAAAAACGGAAACCTGGACTATAGTGGCCTAGAAGTGGGAGGAGTCAACCTTTCGGGGTGGGCGTGGCTCCAAATGATGTGACCTATCACAGCAGTGAGGCGGTAGGTAGGGGGAGGGGCCGGGGATGACGACACGTTGGTGAGATCCAATCAGATCAGCTCATCTTCCGTCCAAAAACGGACGGCACCCCCCTTCACCCTATAGGCCAAAATCATTTCAGGTTAGGCCAGATTACCTTAAAGGACTTGTTATAGAGTAGGAGACCAATAGGCTGACATTGCTTCCAGGATGTCTGTGCCAACAGACTGGCATGATGTAATCAGTTGATTTGTACAAAGACATTTTGCCAAATATCATCAGCGATTGGCCTTGTTTGTGTCGATGTTAAATGGGAATTCCACCCATTTTCAACATTCTAAAATGTCATTAGTATACTCTAGAGGTGCTGGGTGGACATGATGAAAACGTTTCCCCATTCTGTTTCCTAGAAATGGAGGTCTGAAGAAAATCATGTTTTCAATAGACTAAGACTAAGACGAAGCCTAAATCATAACCTAAGACTAATGGAAATAGGAAACATTTTCATCTTCTTTTTTTCATTCTTTTAAAGTATGTGAACATAACTGCAGCATACACTGCATACTTTTTCAGGTAGTAAGTAAGTAAGTAGCCTTGCCAGGCCATGATGTCAGGAGGCCCGGCTGAGCCATTGAGGCCCATATAGGTCAGGAGCCTATCTCCTGTTTCTGTAGCGTGAGGCAGCTTGATGTACAAGTACACCCCCTGGACATGACGCTAGTACATCGCAGGGACTTACCCCCAATCCAACCCTTGATGCTGAGTGCCAAGCAGGGAGGCACTGGGTCCCATTTTTTAGAGTCTTTGGTATGACCCGGCCGGGAATCGAACCCCGACCTTCCAGTCTCAGGGCGGACACTCTAACCACAAGGCCACTGAGATACTTTTTCAGGTAGATAATAATATAATATTAGATAATAGAGGCAACTTTTTAGACAAAAATCAAAATATACTGTACTGTATATCTATTGCCTTTTTCCCCTCTATGTTGCTTCTACTTTGATGCTGCAGCTGTTTCTCTGAAGAGAGACACTTGCTTTGTCCTGCAGACGGTCCAGAACTTTGTTGTTGTCAACAAATCATGTGAACGAAACATTTGTATGGCTCAGAAAAGGCGGTGTTAATTTGTGAGTGAGGGGGTGGAGGGGTTGTGTGGGGTGAGGCAGCGTTTTATCCAATCACAGCACGGCAGACTCCAGCAGATTGATAATGAGCCAATAGAGTGGAGGTGAGGTGGAGTTAGATTCTGTTTTTAAACTAATCTGTTTACAAACACAGTGTTTGTACAAACTAAACTTGTCTGTTACCTTTAAAAGGATCCCTGGCTAATAAGACAAATATGTCTTAAAACACTATATTTGCCTTCTATAACTAAAACATGCAGATAAAAACACCTTCAATGCTTTATTTCTTTCATAAATAATCTTTCACTCAACAGTGCTCCTGTCGCGGGATGATGATGTCACATGAGACATGCTCATGTGACATCATCATCCTGTGACAGGAGCACTTCCTGTTAGTTGTTTATTTTAGTTATATAGGGAAAGTATAATGTTTTAAGTGATGTTTGTCTTAGTCAGGGATCCTTTTAATAAACTGGTGGGGGATAAAAACTAAACCTAACCCCTAAATCAAATCTTCCTCTGTATATACAGTATATTAATGATACCTGGGGTAAAAAACACCCCACTCCATATTCCAAGAAAAGTGTAAAGCTATGTTATATGTTGTGAGGTTGTGAGGGTCACTATATGTCGTATAACATCCTGTGAGTCAGTATGTGGAGCTAAGAGCACTTTGAACCTAATCTGTGCTTCATGACGTTCCGTGGCTAATACTCCTCTGGTAGTGTTCACCTGCTCACTGTCACTTTAAAAGGATGTTTTGCCAGTTATCAGCTTTGGTTGTGTAGCACCCAGCCATGAGCCAGCGACAACAGCCCCGCCAATCGGGCTCAGCCCTATTGGCGCGACTTGTTGTGCGTTGGACTGGCGAGTGGGAGTCCCGGGTTCGATCCCCGCTTCCGCGTAATACTACAATCTGGCGTAGTCGGCAGGATTTGGAGTGCGGGTGTTATCCCCAATATACCCGTATACGTCCTTGCGGGTCCACATGAGGGACATCACGTACGGGGGTCCGTGGTGCGAAGTGTGAAGCGCGAGGACGCACTCCAAAAGATCAAGGGGGTGAATGTAGCACCCAGCCATGAGCCAGCGACAACAGCCCTGCCAATCGGGCTCAGCCCTATTGGCGCGACTTGTTGTGCGTTGGACTGGCGAGTGGGAGTCCCGGGTTCGATCCCCGCTTCCGCGTAATACTACAATCGCAAGAGCCTAAACTCAATATCGCGAACTGTCAACTCAAACCTCCAAATCAGCATATACAGGAAAACCTTCCAATTCTCCGCCTCCATTTTTCATTATAAGTGCATTATTCTTAAACACTATAACAGTAAGTAATCACCACTACCATCACCCCCTTTTTTGATGTGTCGATATTGTTGAGCCGGTCATTTTGAAAGTAGCTCTCAAGTCAAAAAAGTGTGAGCACCGCTGGTCTACCCAGTCTCATGTAAAGACTAAGGAGATAATACCCATTACAATACTTAATATACCTAATATGCCTAATATACATTAACTAAAGCCAGTTACTGTCGGGGGCGGATCTAGGTGTAGTATTACGCAGAAGCGGGGATCGAACCCGGGACTCCCACTCGCCAGTCCAACGCACAACAAGTCACGCCAATAGGGCTGAGCCCGATTGGCGAGGCTGTTGTCGCTGGCTCATGGCTGGGTGCTACATTCACCCCCTTGATCTTTTGGAGCGAGTCCTCGCGCTTCACACTTCACACCACGGACCCCCGTACGTGATGTCCCTCATGTGGACCCGCAAGGACGTATACGGGTATATTGGGGATAACACCCGCACTCCAAATCCTGCCGACTACGCCAGATTGTAGTATTACGCAGAAGCGGGGATCGAACCCGGGACTCCCACCCGCCAGTCCAACGCACAACAAGTCACGCCAATAGGGCTGAGCCCGATTGGCGGGGCTGTTGTCGCTGGCTCATGGCTGGGTGCTACATAGGCATGGGCATGGGGAGGCAATGCCCCCCTAAATACCCAGTCTGCCCCCCCCCCCCCCAAAAAAAACACGCTGCCATGCAAAACAACCCAAGATATTTCAAATTAAAGTGCTTATATTTTAAATGACTTGAGACACTACTACTGCTGCTACTAACTAACTACAGCTGTGGCACCACTAAACCAACAGCATTTCATCATTGAGAACAGAAAAACTCTCTGAGTCAGACCTTTAGCTTTATGCATGCTGTGTGTCTGTTGCAACTTCAACAACAACTGATGTTATTTTTGTAACCGAAAATGGTATGTGTGCGGCTTCATCGCCCGTGTCGCTTCGCGCCACGGGCGATGAAGCCACCCCCATACCATTTTCTCTTGCCCCTCCAACATGTTCTCTTGCCCCCCCAAATGGCACATTACATCCGCCCCTGGTCCGCACGTCTGTCCGTGCACACGTTTGTCTGTCCACACGCCTCTTACGTCACCCACAGACCCCCATGATCCCACAGGGTGACGTAACAGCATGGTGGTAATTACCTTTACAGGATGGAATGTGCACATGTTCAAACCCGACCCTCGGGGCACAGCTCTCACAATTTGTTACCGGTAGTTTGAAAAAAAGGGCTTCATTATTCTCTTCCTAATATTATTATGGTCAATGTGAAAAATCAGAGCGATTACGACATCCAGTGAGGAGTTACGCCGGTTTCAGACATTCAGACGGGGGAGATATTTTTCAAAAAATAATAATAAATAGCCCCCGCCGGCCACTAGGGGGAGCTACCGCTCCGTAATCATATTCAAGTGCATTTTGTCACATTTTGACCACATACATCATCATCAGCAGATTTGCTTGCTGTTGCCATGACATCATATGTGGGCGTGGCTCCACTGGGAACTCCTGATACAGTGATGTCACAGAACGGTGACGTCAGTAGACATGGCGCTGTCTGGCAATAAAAGGCAGTTCGATCTGTAACAATCCCACCGTTCCATTGTCTATATCCATAAGCGCTTCATTCATTGATTTAATTCATTCATTCAAACAGTTGTCCCACAAAACAGAGCGCTTTCAACTCACTTCAAGATGAAGATGTGGATTTTCAAGTTCTTCCTCTTCCTCGCCCTGGCGTTCAGGAGCTCAGCTTTGGACATGAAGTCGACAGGGCTGATCGGATCCAAGCTGGTGCTCGCCTGTCCTTACGAGATGAAACACGGCGAGCGTTTGGAGAATTTGACTTGGAGCAAGCTTCACTTCGACAGCCAAGACCCCCATCCCATCGGAGAGACCGTCTTGCTGGAGAAACGTTCTCCAGGTCTCTGGGCCTTCCTGACGAAGGGCTCTGAAGCCCATGAGGTCTACCGCCACACTCCGTGGTTCAACCTCTCCGAAGACTCATCCAGCCTCGTCATTCCCTTTGCCATGGCCAAGGACGAGGGCCTGTATGGCTGCAGAGTCAAGAGCACCAGCTCTTCGTACTTCAGCAAATATCTGCCTTGGACTTCAACCTCGGTCAGTGTGCATCACTTTCACACCAGCCAGGTAGAGGTCCTACAGAAGCCACAGCTCCCTTCCCTGGTGGACAAGGCCGATTCACTGCGGTACGGCATGTCCACGCGCCTGGCCACCTGCGTGGTGAAGGGCGCCCGACCCGCCGCCAAGATCAGCTGGCTCCGAAACGGACGCCCGCTGGAGAGCGACAAGATGTTTGTGGTGGAGGACGCCACCCCTCCTTCAGAGGAAGCTCTTCAACACCTGACCACCAGCTCTTCCACGCTGCACTACACGGCCAACGAAGACGACGTCGGAGCGCATTTCTCCTGCGTCTCCACCCACCGGCTGGGCACGGCCGAGACCCAGTCCTTTAATGTCCCCGTGGTCGCCGGGATCAACCTGACGATAAGCTACGACCTGGAAGACCCACAGATGTGCAGCCTTGAGGACGTGGGGCCGAGCATCTTCCGCTCGAGGCCGAGCTTCATCGATGACATGTGTCCAGCTGACCATGTTAGAAAGCCCGCAATCAACACCGGAGATCCGCTGACCTGCGATGCGGACATGGAGGCCGACCTCGGCATGTGTTTCGAGGATGATGAGATGGTAGAGGAGCAGAATCTCCCGGAGGTGTGTCCCATTGAGGAGGAGGAGGAAAGGTCGGCGATCAGCAGCGAGCTGATGCCCTTTCAGGACGCCCAGTCCAAGATGACCTGCAACGCCGAGGATGCTCCTCGACCTCGCGAAGACTTTGAGCATGTTAAGAACAGTGATGGCAACAAGACCTCTCTGGATCCACAGAGAGTCTTTGAGCTGTTGTTGGTGGCTGTGCTGTCAGTGATGGCTTACAGGTGTGTAAACCCCCCCACTCGTTCAAAGCACATCCATCACCATGTCCACCACCATCACCACGTCCATCACCATGTAGTTCACAACCACATAATCTATGCTCCGGTCATCAACCAGTTTTATATGAACGTAAACTATTGGAACGGAGCACCCGGACCGGCTGGGCCCCAGAACCAGCCTCACGGACATGGTGGTCCCCTGCTGATTGCTCCAGCGGTGCCTCCGCAAGAATCTCTGCAGAATCTGCCTCCCGGCGGACCGGGCCCCCAGCCACCAGCAACTGGTCCCAGTCAGCCGGGTTCTGGGAGACGACAAGGAGTCATGGAGCCGGATTCTGGGAGCGTCATGGAGAGAAACGCTACAAAGAGCTGCAGCGTCAGAGGCGCCACCACACAAAGCTGCAGTGTCGAGACCGCCATGGATGCCAGTATCATGGAGGGAGATGCATGCGGCGTCAAGGAGGAGCGAAATGCATGCGGCGCCACTGAGGAGCAAAATGCATGCGGCGCCACTGAGGAGCGAAATGCATGCGGCGTCAAGGAGGAGCGAAATGCATGCGGCGCCAAGGAGGAGCGAAATGCATGCGGCGTCACTGAGGAGCGAAATGCATGCGGCGCCAAGGAGGAGCGAAATGCATGCGGCGTCACTGAGGAGCGAAATGCATGCGGCGTCAAGGAGGAGCGAAATGCATGCGGCGCCAAGGAGGAGCGAAATGCATGCGGCGTCACTGAGGAGCGAAATGCATGCGGCGCCACTGAGGAGCGAAATGCATGCGGCGTCACTGAGGAGCGAAATGCATGCGGCGCCACTGAGGAGCGAAATGCATGCGGCGTCACTGAGGAGCGAAATGCATGCGGCGTCACTGAGGAGCGAAATGCATGCGGCGTCACTGAGGAGCGAAATGCATGCGGCGTCACTGAGGAGCGAAATGCATGCGGCGCCACTGAGGAGCGAAATGCATGCGGCGCCACTGAGGAGCGAAATGCATGCGGCGCCACTGAGGAGCGAAATGCATGCGACCTCATTGAGGAGCGAAATGCATGCGGCGTCACTGAGGAGCGAAATGCATGCGACCTCATTGAGGAGCGAAATGCATGCGGCGCCACTGAGGAGCGAAATGCATGCGGCGTCACTGAGGAGCGAAATGCATGCGGCGTCAAGGAGGAGCAAAATCCATGCGGCGTCAAGGAGGAGCGAAATGCATGCGGCGTCAAGGAGGAGCGAAATGCATGCGGCGTCACTGAGGAGCGAAATGCATGCGGCGCCACTGAGGAGCGAAATGCATGCGGCGCCACTGAGGAGCGAAATGCATGCGACCTCATTGAGGAGCGAAATGCATGCGGCGCCACTGAGGAGCGAAATGCATGCGGCGTCATTGAGGAGCGAAATGCATGCGGCGCCACTGAGGAGCGAAATGCATGCGGCGTCATTGAGGAGCGAAATGCATGCGGCGTCATTGAGGAGCGAAATGCAGGCGGCGTCACAGAGGAGCGAAATGCAGGCGGCGTCATTGAGGAGCGAAATGCAGGCGGCGTCACTGAGGAGCGAAATGCAGGCGGCGTCATTGAGGAGCGAAATGCATGCGGCGTCATTGAGGAGCGAAATGCATGCGGCGCCACGGAGGAGCGAAATGCAGGCGGCGTCATTGAGGAGCGAAATGCAGGCGGCGCCACTGAGGAGCGAAATGCATGCGGCGCCACTGAGGAGCGAAATGCATGCGGCGTCACTGAGGAGCGAAATGCATGCGGCGCCACTGAGGAGCGAAATGCATGCGGCGTCACTGAGGAGCGAAATGCATGCGGCGCCACTGAGGAGCGAAATGCATGCGGCGTCATTGAGGAGCGAAATGCATGCGGCGCCACGGAGGAGCGAAATGCAGGCGGCGTCATTGAGGAGCGAAATGCAGGCGGCGCCACTGAGGAGCGAAATGCATGCGGCGCCACTGAGGAGCGAAATGCATGCGGCGTCATTGAGGAGCGAAATGCATGCGGCGTCACTGAGGAGCGAAATGCATGCGGCGTCACTGAGGAGCGAAATGCAGGCGGCGCCACTGAGGAGCGAAATGCAGGCGGCGTCATTGAGGAGCGAAATGCAGGCGGCGCCACTGAGGAGCGAAATGCAGGCGGCGTCATTGAGGAGCGAAATGCATGCGGCGCCACTGAGGAGCGAAATGCATGCGGCGTCACTGAGGAGCGAAATGCATGCGGCGTCAAGGAGGAGCGAAATGCATGCGGCGTCACTGAGGAGCGAAATGCATGCGGCGTCACTGAGGAGCGAAATGCATGCGGCGTCAAGGAGGAGCGAAATGCATGCGGCGTCACTGAGGAGCGAAATGCATGCGGCGTCACTGAGGAGCGAAATGCATGCGGCGCCACTGAGGAGCGAAATGCATGCGGCGCCACTGAGGAGCGAAATGCATGCGGCGCCACTGAGGAGCGAAATGCATGCGGCGTCAAGGAGGAGCGAGATGCATGCGGCGTCACTGAGGAGCGAAATGCATGCGGCGTCACTGAGGAGCGAAATGCATGCGGCGTCAAGGAGGAGCGAAATGCATGCGGCGTCACTGAGGAGCGAAATGCATGCGGCGTCACTGAGGAGCGAAATGCATGCGGCGTCAAGGAGGAGCGAAATGCATGCGGCGCCACTGAGGAGCGAAATGCATGCGGCGTCACTGAGGAGCGAAATGCATGCGGCGCCACTGAGGAGCGAAATGCATGCGGCGTCACTGAGGAGCGAAATGCATGCGGCGCCACTGAGGAGCGAAATGCATGCGGCGCCACTGAAGAGCGAAATGCATGCGGCGTCAAGGAGGAGCGAAATGCATGCGGCGTCACTGAGGAGCGAAATGCATGCGGCGTCACTGAGGAGCAAGATGCAGGCGGCGTCACAGAGGGTCCACAGCATGGTCACAGAAAGAAGAAAAGAAGAGGGAACATAGTATTCCACCTTGGTGGCCTGGTGGTGCCAAGGAGATGAACACACACAGCGACCAGAGCCATGCTGCTGCACTTCCAACAAGCCAGCAAAGTGGAGATATTTGGACTTGCGACCAAAGACCCTCATCACAGGGACACCAGTGCTGACCATCTTGGAGAAGCCGATAGAGACGAGCTTGAGGAAGTTCTTTGACAGCAGCTTCAGGGATCCAGTCTCCATCAAGATCACTTACACTGAATGAAAGCAACAGAGAGAGAAAGATGCAGAGACCGACAGACAGGTTTCAGACAGACAGACGGAGACCGACAGACAGGTTTCAGACAGACAGACAGAGACCGAGAGACTTCCTTTTTGGATAAATATGTTAGAGCTTCCTTGCTGAGCAAGATGGCAGCTCATAGGCTGTATAGCATCCGTGGAAATATCTAATATTCTAATACACATACGACTAATTCATGAAGGAGAAGGAGATGAAGGAGTGGGAGATGAAGGACATATGAGCAGCAGGAAGAATTAAGAAGTCAATATATGTCGATGAGAAGGCAGAAAACCTCAACATGGTGAGGATAAAGGAGTTATTGCAAGTGTCGCACCCAGCCATGAGCCATGAGCCACAACAGCCACGCTAATCGGGCTCAGCCCTATTGCCGCGACTAGTCACGGGTTTGATCCCCGCTTCCGCGTAATACTACAATCTGGCGTAGTCGGCAGGATTTGGAGTGCGGGTGTTATCCCCAATATACCCCCAATTTAGTCGACTAAGACTAGACTAACAAAAATGATTTTCAAAAGACTAAATGGGACTAAAAAATGTGTGTTTTCAATAGACTAAGACTAAGACAAAGCCTAAATCATAACCTAAGACTAATGGAAATAGGAATCATTTTCATCTTCTTTTTTTCATTCTTTTAAAGTATGTGAACTGCAGCATACACTGCCTACCTTTTCAGAAAAGGAACTTATTACTGTTGCAGTAATTTTATACATGGAATAAAACGAGACGTGTTTCATACTAAAAACTATAAATCTGTATAACATATATAAACTAAAGACTAAATGGGACTAAAAGAGTAAATATGTCTTATTGAAAAGACTTTAAGACTAAATCATAATATTCTTAAAAAAGCCTGTATCCTGGAAGGCAGACCTGTTGTCTTCTAGGTCACCTCCACACCCAGGCTGATTTCATTTCCGTCGGTTTTGCGCAAAAAAACGGAAACCTGGACTATAGTGGCCTAGAAGTGGGAGGAGTCAACCTTTCGGGGTGGGCGTGGCTCCAAATGATGTGACCTATCACAGCAGTGAGGCGGTAGGTAGGGGGAGGGGCCGGGGATGACGACACGTTGGTGAGATCCAATCAGATCAGCTCATCTTCCGTCCAAAAACGGACGGCACCCCCCTTCACCCTATAGGCCAAAATCATTTCAGGTTAGGCCAGATTACCTTAAAGGACTTGTTATAGAGTAGGAGACCAATAGGCTGACATTGCTTCCAGGATGTCTGTGCCAACAGACTGGCATGATGTAATCAGTTGATTTGTACAAAGACATTTTGCCAAATATCATCAGCGATTGGCCTTGTTTGTGTCGATGTTAAATGGGAATTCCACCCATTTTCAACATTCTAAAATGTCATTAGTATACTCTAGAGGTGCTGGGTGGACATGATGAAAACGTTTCCCCATTCTGTTTCCTAGAAATGGAGGTCTGAAGAAAATCATGTTTTCAATAGACTAAGACTAAGACGAAGCCTAAATCATAACCTAAGACTAATGGAAATAGGAAACATTTTCATCTTCTTTTTTTCATTCTTTTAAAGTATGTGAACATAACTGCAGCATACACTGCATACTTTTTCAGGTAGTAAGTAAGTAAGTAGCCTTGCCAGGCCATGATGTCAGGAGGCCCGGCTGAGCCATTGAGGCCCATATAGGTCAGGAGCCTATCTCCTGTTTCTGTAGCGTGAGGCAGCTTGATGTACAAGTACACCCCCTGGACATGACGCTAGTACATCGCAGGGACTTACCCCCAATCCAACCCTTGATGCTGAGTGCCAAGCAGGGAGGCACTGGGTCCCATTTTTTAGAGTCTTTGGTATGACCCGGCCGGGAATCGAACCCCGACCTTCCAGTCTCAGGGCGGACACTCTAACCACAAGGCCACTGAGATACTTTTTCAGGTAGATAATAATATAATATTAGATAATAGAGGCAACTTTTTAGACAAAAATCAAAATATACTGTACTGTATATCTATTGCCTTTTTCCCCTCTATGTTGCTTCTACTTTGATGCTGCAGCTGTTTCTCTGAAGAGAGACACTTGCTTTGTCCTGCAGACGGTCCAGAACTTTGTTGTTGTCAACAAATCATGTGAACGAAACATTTGTATGGCTCAGAAAAGGCGGTGTTAATTTGTGAGTGAGGGGGTGGAGGGGTTGTGTGGGGTGAGGCAGCGTTTTATCCAATCACAGCACGGCAGACTCCAGCAGATTGATAATGAGCCAATAGAGTGGAGGTGAGGTGGAGTTAGATTCTGTTTTTAAACTAATCTGTTTACAAACACAGTGTTTGTACAAACTAAACTTGTCTGTTACCTTTAAAAGGATCCCTGGCTAATAAGACAAATATGTCTTAAAACACTATATTTGCCTTCTATAACTAAAACATGCAGATAAAAACACCTTCAATGCTTTATTTCTTTCATAAATAATCTTTCACTCAACAGTGCTCCTGTCGCGGGATGATGATGTCACATGAGACATGCTCATGTGACATCATCATCCTGTGACAGGAGCACTTCCTGTTAGTTGTTTATTTTAGTTATATAGGGAAAGTATAATGTTTTAAGTGATGTTTGTCTTAGTCAGGGATCCTTTTAATAAACTGGTGGGGGATAAAAACTAAACCTAACCCCTAAATCAAATCTTCCTCTGTATATACAGTATATTAATGATACCTGGGGTAAAAAACACCCCACTCCATATTCCAAGAAAAGTGTAAAGCTATGTTATATGTTGTGAGGTTGTGAGGGTCACTATATGTCGTATAACATCCTGTGAGTCAGTATGTGGAGCTAAGAGCACTTTGAACCTAATCTGTGCTTCATGACGTTCCGTGGCTAATACTCCTCTGGTAGTGTTCACCTGCTCACTGTCACTTTAAAAGGATGTTTTGCCAGTTATCAGCTTTGGTTGTGTAGCACCCAGCCATGAGCCAGCGACAACAGCCCCGCCAATCGGGCTCAGCCCTATTGGCGCGACTTGTTGTGCGTTGGACTGGCGAGTGGGAGTCCCGGGTTCGATCCCCGCTTCCGCGTAATACTACAATCTGGCGTAGTCGGCAGGATTTGGAGTGCGGGTGTTATCCCCAATATACCCGTATACGTCCTTGCGGGTCCACATGAGGGACATCACGTACGGGGGTCCGTGGTGCGAAGTGTGAAGCGCGAGGACGCACTCCAAAAGATCAAGGGGGTGAATGTAGCACCCAGCCATGAGCCAGCGACAACAGCCCTGCCAATCGGGCTCAGCCCTATTGGCGCGACTTGTTGTGCGTTGGACTGGCGAGTGGGAGTCCCGGGTTCGATCCCCGCTTCCGCGTAATACTACAATCGCAAGAGCCTAAACTCAATATCGCGAACTGTCAACTCAAACCTCCAAATCAGCATATACAGGAAAACCTTCCAATTCTCCGCCTCCATTTTTCATTATAAGTGCATTATTCTTAAACACTATAACAGTAAGTAATCACCACTACCATCACCCCCTTTTTTGATGTGTCGATATTGTTGAGCCGGTCATTTTGAAAGTAGCTCTCAAGTCAAAAAAGTGTGAGCACCGCTGGTCTACCCAGTCTCATGTAAAGACTAAGGAGATAATACCCATTACAATACTTAATATACCTAATATGCCTAATATACATTAACTAAAGCCAGTTACTGTCGGGGGCGGATCTAGGTGTAGTATTACGCAGAAGCGGGGATCGAACCCGGGACTCCCACTCGCCAGTCCAACGCACAACAAGTCACGCCAATAGGGCTGAGCCCGATTGGCGAGGCTGTTGTCGCTGGCTCATGGCTGGGTGCTACATTCACCCCCTTGATCTTTTGGAGCGAGTCCTCGCGCTTCACACTTCACACCACGGACCCCCGTACGTGATGTCCCTCATGTGGACCCGCAAGGACGTATACGGGTATATTGGGGATAACACCCGCACTCCAAATCCTGCCGACTACGCCAGATTGTAGTATTACGCAGAAGCGGGGATCGAACCCGGACTCCCACCCGCCAGTCCAACGCACAACAAGTCACGCCAATAGGGCTGAGCCCGATTGGCGGGGCTGTTGTCGCTGGCTCATGGCTGGGTGCTACATAGGCATGGGCATGGGGAGGCAATGCCCCCCTAAATACCCAGTCTGCCCCCCCCCCCCCCCAAAAAAAAACACGCTGCCATGCAAAACAACCCAAGATATTTCAAATTAAAGTGCTTATATTTTAAATGACTTGAGACACTACTACTGCTGCTACTAACTAACTACAGCTGTGGCACCACTAAACCAACAGCATTTCATCATTGAGAACAGAAAAACTCTCTGAGTCAGACCTTTAGCTTTATGCATGCTGTGTGTCTGTTGCAACTTCAACAACAACTGATGTTATTTTTGTAACCGAAAATGGTATGTGTGCGGCTTCATCGCCCGTGTCGCTTCGCGCCACGGGCGATGAAGCCACCCCCATACCATTTTCTCTTGCCCCTCCAACATGTTCTCTTGCCCCCCCAAATGGCACATTACATCCGCCCCTGGTCCGCACGTCTGTCCGTGCACACGTTTGTCTGTCCACACGCCTCTTACGTCACCCACAGACCCCCATGATCCCACAGGGTGACGTAACAGCATGGTGGTAATTACCTTTACAGGATGGAATGTGCACATGTTCAAACCCGACCCTCGGGCACAGCTCTCACAATTTGTTACCGGTAGTTTGAAAAAAAGGGCTTCATTATTCTCTTCCTAATATTATTATGGTCAATGTGAAAAATCAGAGCGATTACGACATCCAGTGAGGAGTTACGCCGGTTTCAGACATTCAGACGGGGGAGATATTTTTCAAAAAATAATAATAAATAGCCCCCGCCGGCCACTAGGGGGAGCTACCGCTCCGTAATCATATTCAAGTGCATTTTGTCACATTTTGACCACATACATCATCATCAGCAGATTTGCTTGCTGTTGCCATGACATCATATGTGGGCGTGGCTCCACTGGGAACTCCTGATACAGTGATGTCACAGAACGGTGACGTCAGTAGACATGGCGCTGTCTGGCAATAAAAGGCAGTTCGATCTGTAACAATCCCACCGTTCCATTGTCTATATCCATAAGCGCTTCATTCATTGATTTAATTCATTCATTCAAACAGTTGTCCCACAAAACAGAGCGCTTTCAACTCACTTCAAGATGAAGATGTGGATTTTCAAGTTCTTCCTCTTCCTCGCCCTGGCGTTCAGGAGCTCAGCTTTGGACATGAAGTCGACAGGGCTGATCGGATCCAAGCTGGTGCTCGCCTGTCCTTACGAGATGAAACACGGCGAGCGTTTGGAGAATTTGACTTGGAGCAAGCTTCACTTCGACAGCCAAGACCCCCATCCCATCGGAGAGACCGTCTTGCTGGAGAAACGTTCTCCAGGTCTCTGGGCCTTCCTGACGAAGGGCTCTGAAGCCCATGAGGTCTACCGCCACACTCCGTGGTTCAACCTCTCCGAAGACTCATCCAGCCTCGTCATTCCCTTTGCCATGGCCAAGGACGAGGGCCTGTATGGCTGCAGAGTCAAGAGCACCAGCTCTTCGTACTTCAGCAAATATCTGCCTTGGACTTCAACCTCGGTCAGTGTGCATCACTTTCACACCAGCCAGGTAGAGGTCCTACAGAAGCCACAGCTCCCTTCCCTGGTGGACAAGGCCGATTCACTGCGGTACGGCATGTCCACGCGCCTGGCCACCTGCGTGGTGAAGGGCGCCCGCCCCGCCGCCAAGATCAGCTGGCTCCGAAACGGACGCCCGCTGGAGAGCGACAAGATGTTTGTGGTGGAGGACGCCACCCCTCCTTCAGAGGAAGCTCTTCAACACCTGACCACCAGCTCTTCCACGCTGCACTACACGGCCAACGAAGACGACGTCGGAGCGCATTTCTCCTGCGTCTCCACCCACCGGCTGGGCACGGCCGAGACCCAGTCCTTTAATGTCCCCGTGGTCGCCGGGATCAACCTGACGATAAGCTACGACCTGGAAGACCCACAGATGTGCAGCCTTGAGGACGTGGGGCCGAGCATCTTCCGCTCGAGGCCGAGCTTCATCGATGACATGTGTCCAGCTGACCATGTTAGAAAGCCCGCAATCAACACCGGAGATCCGCTGACCTGCGATGCGGACATGGAGGCCGACCTCGGCATGTGTTTCGAGGATGATGAGATGGTAGAGGAGCAGAATCTCCCGGAGGTGTGTCCCATTGAGGAGGAGGAGGAAAGGTCGGCGATCAGCAGCGAGCTGATGCCCTTTCAGGACGCCCAGTCCAAGATGACCTGCAACGCCGAGGATGCTCCTCGACCTCGCGAAGACTTTGAGCATGTTAAGAACAGTGATGGCAACAAGACCTCTCTGGATCCACAGAGAGTCTTTGAGCTGTTGTTGGTGGCTGTGCTGTCAGTGATGGCTTACAGGTGTGTAAACCCCCCCACTCGTTCAAAGCACATCCATCACCATGTCCACCACCATCACCACGTCCATCACCATGTAGTTCACAACCACATAATCTATGCTCCGGTCATCAACCAGTTTTATATGAACGTAAACTATTGGAACGGAGCACCCGGACCGGCTGGGCCCCAGAACCAGCCTCACGGACATGGTGGTCCCCTGCTGATTGCTCCAGCGGTGCCTCCGCAAGAATCTCTGCAGAATCTGCCTCCCGGCGGACCGGGCCCCCAGCCACCAGCAACTGGTCCCAGTCAGCCGGTTTCTGGGAGACGACAAGGAGTCATGGAGCCGGATTCTGGGAGCGTCATGGAGAGAAACGCTACAAAGAGCTGCAGCGTCAGAGGCGCCACCACACAAAGCTGCAGTGTCGAGACCGCCATGGATGCCAGTATCATGGAGGGAGATGCATGCGGCGTCAAGGAGGAGCGAAATGCATGCGGCGCCACTGAGGAGCAAAATGCATGCGGCGCCACTGAGGAGCGAAATGCATGCGGCGTCAAGGAGGAGCGAAATGCATGCGGCGCCAAGGAGGAGCGAAATGCATGCGGCGTCACTGAGGAGCGAAATGCATGCGGCGCCAAGGAGGAGCGAAATGCATGCGGCGTCACTGAGGAGCGAAATGCATGCGGCGTCAAGGAGGAGCGAAATGCATGCGGCGCCAAGGAGGAGCGAAATGCATGCGGCGTCACTGAGGAGCGAAATGCATGCGGCGCCACTGAGGAGCGAAATGCATGCGGCGTCACTGAGGAGCGAAATGCATGCGGCGCCACTGAGGAGCGAAATGCATGCGGCGTCACTGAGGAGCGAAATGCATGCGGCGTCACTGAGGAGCGAAATGCATGCGGCGTCACTGAGGAGCGAAATGCATGCGGCGTCACTGAGGAGCGAAATGCATGCGGCGCCACTGAGGAGCGAAATGCATGCGGCGCCACTGAGGAGCGAAATGCATGCGGCGCCACTGAGGAGCGAAATGCATGCGGCCTCACTGAGGAGCGAAATGCATGCGGCGTCACTGAGGAGCGAAATGCATGCGGCCTCACTGAGGAGCGAAATGCATGCGGCGTCACTGAGGAGCGAAATGCATGCGGCGTCACTGAGGAGCGAAATGCATGCGGCGTCAAGGAGGAGCGAAATGCATGCGGCGTCACTGAGGAGCGAAATGCATGCGGCGTCAAGGAGGAGCGAAATGCATGCGGCGTCAAGGAGGAGCGAAATGCATGCGGCGTCACTGAGGAGCGAAATGCATGCGGCGCCACTGAGGAGCGAAATGCATGCGGCGTCACTGAGGAGCGAAATGCATGCGACCTCATTGAGGAGCGAAATGCATGCGGCGCCACTGAGGAGCGAAATGCATGCGGCGTCATTGAGGAGCGAAATGCATGCGGCGCCACTGAGGAGCGAAATGCATGCGGCGTCATTGAGGAGCGAAATGCATGCGGCGTCATGAGGAGCGAAATGCATGCGGCGTCACAGAGGAGCGAAATGCAGGCGGCGTCATTGAGGAGCGAAATGCATGCGGCGTCACTGAGGAGCGAAATGCAGGCGGCGTCACTGAGGAGCGAAATGCATGCGGCGTCATTGAGGAGCGAAATGCATGCGGCGCCACGGAGGAGCGAAATGCAGGCGGCGTCATTGAGGAGCGAAATGCAGGCGGCGCCACTGAGGAGCGAAATGCATGCGGCGCCACTGAGGAGCGAAATGCATGCGGCGTCACTGAGGAGCGAAATGCATGCGGCGCCACTGAGGAGCGAAATGCATGCGGCGTCACTGAGGAGCGAAATGCATGCGGCGCCACTGAGGAGCGAAATGCATGCGGCGTCATTGAGGAGCGAAATGCATGCGGCGCCACGGAGGAGCGAAATGCAGGCGGCGTCATTGAGGAGCGAAATGCAGGCGGCGCCACTGAGGAGCGAAATGCATGCGGCGCACTGAGGAGCGAAATGCATGCGCGTCCATGAGGAGCGAAATGCATGCGGCGTCACTGAGGAGCGAAATGCATGCGGCGTCACTGAGGAGCGAAATGCAGGCGGCGCCACTGAGGAGCGAAATGCAGGCGGCGTCATTGAGGAGCGAAATGCAGGCGGCGCCACTGAGGAGCGAAATGCAGCGCGTCATTGAGGGCGAAATGCATGCGGCGCCACTGAGGAGCGAAATGCATGCGGCGTCACTGAGGAGCGAAATGCATGCGGCGTCAAGGAGGAGCGAAATGCATGCGGCGTCACTGAGGAGCGAAATGCATGCGGCGTCACTGAGGAGCGAAATGCATGCGGCGTCAAGGAGGAGCGAAATGCATGCGGCGTCACTGAGGAGCGAAATGCATGCGGCGTCACTGAGGAGCGAAATGCATGCGGCGTCAAGGAGGAGCGAAATGCATGCGCGTCACTGAGGAGCGAAATGCATGCGGCTCACTGGGAGCGAATGCAAAATATGCGGCGTCAAGGAGGAGCGAAATGCATGCGGCGTCACTGAGAGCGAAATGCATGCGGCGTCACTGAGGAGCGAAATGCATGCGGCGTCAAGGAGGAGCGAAATGCATGCGGCGCCACTGAGGAGCGAAATGCATGCGGCATTGTCAGCTGTTTGAGCGAAATGCATGCGGCGTCACTGAGGAGCGAAATGCATGCGGCGTCACTGAGGAGCGAAATGCATGCGGCGCCACTGAGGAGCGAAATGCATGCGGCGCCACTGAGGAGCGAAATGCATGCGGCGTCACTGAGGAGCGAAATGCATGCGGCGCCACAGAGGAGCGAATGCATGCGGCGCCACTGAGGAGCGAAATGCATGCGGCGTCAAGGAGGAGCGAAATGCATGCGGCGCCACTGAGGAGCAAGATGCAGGCGGCGTCACAGAGGGTCCACAGCATGGTCACAGAAAGAAGAAAAGAAGAGGGAACATAGTATTCCACCTTGGTGGCCTGGTGTGCCAAGGAGATGAACAGACACAGCGACCAGAGCCATGCTGCTGCACTTCCAACAAGCCAGCAAAGTGGAGATATTTGGACTTGCGACCAAAGACCCTCATCACAGGGACACCAGTGCTGACCATCTTGGAGAAGCCGATAGAGACGAGCTTGAGGAAGTTCTTTGACAGCAGCTTCAGGGATCCAGTCTCCATCAAGATCACTTACACTGAATGAAAGCAACAGAGAGAGAAAGATGCAGAGACCGACAGACAGGTTTCAGACAGACAGACGGAGACCGACAGACAGGTTTCAGACAGACAGACAGAGACCGAGAGACTTCCTTTTTGGATAAATATGTTAGAGCTTCCTTGCTGAGCAAGATGGCAGCTCATAGCTGTATAGCATCCGTGGAAATATCTAATATTCTAATACACATACGACTAATTCATGAAGGAGAAGGAGATGAAGGAGTGGGAGATGAAGGACATATGAGCAGCAGGAAGAATTAAGAAGTCATATATGTCGATGAGAAGGCAGAAAACCTCAACATGGTGAGGATAAAGAGTTATTGCAAGTGTCGCACCCAGCCATGAGCCATGAGCCACAACAGCCACGCTAATCGGGCTCAGCCCTATTGCCGCGACTAGTCACGGTTTGATCCCCGCTTCCGCGTAATACTACAATCTGGCGTAGTCGGCAGGATTTGGAGTGCGGGTGTTATCCCCAATATACCCCCAATTTAGTCGACTAAGACTAGACTAACAAAAATGATTTTCAAAAGACTAAATGGGACTAAAAAATGTGTGTTTTCAATAGACTAAGACTAAGACAAAGCCTAAATCATAACCTAAGACTAATGGAAATAGGAATCATTTTCATCTTCTTTTTTTCATTCTTTTAAAGTATGTGAACTGCAGCATACACTGCCTACCTTTTCAGAAAAGGAACTTATTACTGTTGCAGTAATTTTATACATGGAATAAAACGAGACGTGTTTCATACTAAAAACTATAAATCTGTATAACATATATAAACTAAAGACTAAATGGGACTAAAAGAGTAAATATGTCTTATTGAAAAGACTTTAAGACTAAATCATAATATTCTTAAAAAAGCCTGTATCCTGGAAGGCAGACCTGTTGTCTTCTAGGTCACCTCCACACCCAGGCTGATTTCATTTCCGTCGGTTTTGCGCAAAAAAAACGGAAACCTGGACTATAGTGGCCTAGAAGTGGGAGGAGTCAACCTTTTGGGGTGGGCGTGGCTCCAAATGATGTGACCTATCACAGCAGTGAGGCGGTAGGTAGGGGGAGGGGCCGGGGATGACGACACGTTGGTGAGATCCAATCAGATCAGCTCATCTTCCGTCCAAAAACGGACGGCACCCCCCTTCACCCTATAGGCCAAAATCATTTCAGGTTAGGCCAGATTACCTTAAAGGACTTGTTATAGAGTAGGAGACCAATAGGCTGACATTGCTTCCAGGATGTCTGTGCCAACAGACTGGCATGATGTAATCAGTTGATTTGTACAAAGACATTTTGCCAAATATCATCAGCGATTGGCCTTGTTTGTGTCGATGTTAAATGGGAATTCCACCCATTTTCAACATTCTAAAATGTCATTAGTATACTCTAGAGGTGCTGGGTGGACATGATGAAAACGTTTCCCCATTCTGTTTCCTAGAAATGGAGGTCTGAAGAAAATCATGTTTTCAATAGACTAAGACTAAGACGAAGCCTAAATCATAACCTAAGACTAATGGAAATAGGAAACATTTTCATCTTCTTTTTTCATTCTTTTAAAGTATGTGAACATAACTGCAGCATACACTGCATACTTTTTCAGGTAGTAAGTAAGTAAGTAGCCTTGCCAGGCCATGATGTCAGGAGGCCCGGCTGAGCCATTGAGGCCCATATAGGTCAGGAGCCTATCTCCTGTTTCTGTAGCGTGAGGCAGCTTGATGTACAAGTACAACCCCCTGGACATGACGCTAGTATATCGCAGGGACTTACCCCCAATCCAACCCTTGATGCTGAGTGCCAAGCAGGGAGGCACTGGGTCCCATTTTTTAGAGTCTTTGGTATGACCCGGCCGGGAATCGAACCCCGACCTTCCAGTCTCAGGGCGGACACTCTAACCACAAGGCCACTGAGATACTTTTTCAGGTAGATAATAATATAATATTAGATAATAGAGGCAACTTTTAGACAAAAATCAAAATAAACTGTACTGTATATCTATTGCCTTTTTCCCCTCTATGTTGCTTCTACTTTGATGCTGCAGCTGTTTCTCTGAAGAGAGACACTTGCTTTGTCCTGCAGACGGTCCAGAACTTTGTTGTTGTCAACAAATCATGTGAACGAAACATTTGTATGGCTCAGAAAAGGCGGTGTTAATTTGTGAGTGAGGGGTGGAGGGGTTGTGTGGGTGAGGCAGCGTTTTATCCAATCACAGCACGGCAGACTCCAGCAGATTGATAATGAGCCAATAGAGTGGAGGTGAGGTGGAGTTAGATTCTGTTTTTTAAACTAATCTGTTTACAAACACAGTGTTTGTACAAACTAAACTTGTCTGTTACCTTTAAAAGGATCCCTGGCTAATAAGACAAATATGTCTTAAAACACTATATTTGCCTTCTATAACTAAAACATGCAGATAAAAACACCTTCAATGCTTTATTTCTTTCATAAATAATCTTTCACTCAACAGTGCTCCTGTCGCGGGATGATGATGTCACATGAGACATGCTCATGTGACATCATCATCCTGTGACAGGAGCACTTCCTGTTAGTTGTTTATTTTAGTTATATAGGGAAAGTATAATGTTTTAAGTGATGTTTGTCTTAGTCAGGGATCCTTTTAATAAACTGGTGGGGATAAAAACTAAACCTAACCCCTAAATCAAATCTTCCTCTGTATATACAGTATATTAATGATACCTGGGGTAAAAAACACCCCACTCCATATTCCAAGAAAAGTGTAAAGCTATGTTATATGTTGTGAGGTTGTGAGGGTCACTATATGTCGTATAACATCCTGTGAGTCAGTATGTGGAGCTAAGAGCACTTTGAACCTAATCTGTGCTTCATGACGTTCCGTGGCTAATACTCCTCTGGTAGTGTTCACCTGCTCACTGTCACTTTAAAAGGATGTTTTGCCAGTTATCAGCTTTGGTTGTGTAGCACCCAGCCATGAGCCAGCGACAACAGCCCCGCCAATCGGGCTCAGCCCTATTGGCGCGACTTGTTGTGCGTTGGACTGGCGAGTGGGAGTCCCGGTTCGATCCCCGCTTCCGCGAATACTACAATCTGGCGTAGTCGGCAGGATTTGGAGTGCGGGTGTTATCCCCAATATACCCGTATACGTCCTTGCGGGTCCACATGAGGGACATCACGTACGGGGTCCGTGGTGCGAAGTGTGAAGCGCGAGGACGCACTCCAAAAGATCAAGGGGGTGAATGTAGCACCCAGCCATGAGCCAGCGACAACAGCCCTGCCAATCGGGCTCAGCCCTATTGGCGCGACTTGTTTGTGCGTTGGACTGGCGAGTGGGAGTCCCGGGTTCGATCCCCGCTTCCGCGTAATACTACAATCGCAAGAGCCTAAACTCAATATCGCGAACTGTCAACTCAAACCTCCAAATCAGCATATACAGGAAAACCTTCCAATTCTCCGCCTCCATTTTTCATTATAAGTGCATTATTCTTAAACACTATAACAGTAAGTAATCACCACTACCATCACCCCCTTTTTTGATGTGTCGATATTGTTGAGCCGGTCATTTTGAAAGTAGCTCTCAAGTCAAAAAAGTGTGAGCACCGCTGGTCTAATACCCAGTCTCATGTAAAGACTAAGGAGATAATACCCATTACAATACTTAATATACCTAATATGCCTAATATACATTAACTAAAGCCAGTTACTGTCGGGGGCGGATCTAGGTGTAGTATTACGCAGAAGCGGGATCGAACCCGGACTCCCCACTCGCCAGTCCAACGCACAACAAGTCACGCCAATAGGCTGAGCCCGATGGCGAGGCTGTTGTCGCTGGGCTCATGCTGGGTGCTACATTCACCCCCTTGATCATTTGGAGCGAGTCCCTCGCGCTTCACACTTCACACACCATGACCCCCTAATGATGTCCTGTCCCTCATGTGGACCCGCAAGACGTATACGGGTATATTGGGGATAACACCCGCACTCCAAAATCCTGCCGACTACGCCAGATTGTAGTATTACGCAGAAGCGGGATCGAACCCGGACTCCCACCCGCCACAGTCCAACCACAACAAGTCACGCCAATAGGGCTGAGCCCGATTGCGGGCTGTTGTCCGCTGGCTTCATGGCTGGGTGCTACATAGGCATGGCCATGGGGAGGCAATGCCCCCCTAAATTACCCAGTCTGCCCCCCCCCCCCCCAAAAAAAAAACAACGCTGCCAGGCAAAACAACCCAAGATATTTCAATTAAAGTGCTTATATTTTAAATGACTTGGAGACACTACTACTGCTGCTACTAACTAACTACAGCTGTGGCACCACTAAACCAACAGCATTTCATCATTGAGGAACAGAAAAACTCTCTGAGTCGACCTTTACTTTATGCATGCTGTGTGTCTGTTGCAACATCAACAACAAACTGATGTTATTTTTGTAACCGAAAATGGTATGTGTGCGGCTCATCATCGCCCTGTCGCTTCGCGCCACGGGCGATGAAGCCACCCCCCATACCATTTCTCCTTGCCCCTCCAACATGTTTTCTCTTGCCCCCCCCAAATGGCACATTAACATCCGCCCCTGGTCCGCACGTCTGTCCGTGCACACACGTTTGTCTGTCCACACGCCTCTTACGTCACCCACAGACCCCCATGATCCCACTGGGTGACGTAACAGCATGGTGGAATTACCTTTACAGATGGAATGGCACATGTTCAAAACCCGACCCTCGGGGCACAGCTCTCCACAATTTGTTACCGTTAGTTTTGAAAAAAAGGGCTTCATTATTCTATCCTAATATTATTATGGTCAAATGAAAAATCAGAGCGATTACTCGACATCCAGTGAGAGTTACGCCGGTTTCAGACATTCAGACGGGGGAGATATTTTTTTCAAAAAATAAATAATAAATAGCCCCCGCCGGCCACTAGGGGAGCTTACCGTGCTCCGTAATCATATTCAAGTGCATTTTGTCCACAATTTTGACCACATA
>CM076985.1:47690149-47702649 GCA_039105355.1 Benthosema pterotum
TCTCCACGGTCACGGAACGTTCGGAAAACGACCCAACTATCATAGGTCCCTTTGGGGGAAAAAAAAAAAAGAATAAAACATCAAGAGACTCACCTCTGAGTGGACCCCTGGTCTGTCTCTGACAGGATGGTGATGGTCTCTGGGTGGTCCCTGGTCTGTCTCTGACAGGATGGTGATGGTCTCTGGGTGGTCCCTGTCTGCCTCTGTCAGGATGGTGATGGTCTCTGGGTGGTCCCTGGTCTGTCTCTGTCAGGATGGTGATGGTCTCTGTGGTCCCTGGTCTGTCTCTGACAGGATGGTGATGGTCTCTGGGTGGTCCCTGGTCTGTCTCTGACAGGATGGTGATGGTCTCTGGGTGGTCCCTGGTCTGCCTCTGTCAGGATGGTGATGGTCTCTGGGTGGTCCCTGGTCTGTCTCTGTCAGGATGGTGATGGTCTCTGGGTGGTCCCTGGTCTGTCTCTGTCAGGATGGTGATGGTCTCTGGGTGGTCCCTGGTCTGCCTCTGTCAGGATGGTGATGTGTCCAGGCTGGGTGTTAGTTGGGGGTCCTCCTGGTGAAGTCTTCCTGTGGTCCAGAAGTGCACTAATGCGACACAAGCCAGGATTCCATGAAACCTTTGCAAAAATAGGAAGAGTATGTTAATTAAGTCGAAAAAAAGAAAAGTAAAAATGCGACTCAGGGGAAAATAAAATAGGTTCATGAAATAAGCAATAGGTGGCACAGTTTTGCCAGTAACGTGAGACGTATGGTTTTTGAAGTCATTTTAGGCTTTACATAACATTTTACACAGACTGCCTGCTTTATTCCTATTGAACTATAGGTTAGAACTCTGTTCTGTTGTGCAGAGGCGGTTCTGGCTCTGCTGTAGCAAAAACAATAATTAATATTGCATACAATCAATACGTAATCTACACAACTCACTGTTTTCCTGAACCGGAACGCTTGTGAGACTCGGTAGCCTACTGATTTGGTGTAGGTCTACCAAATGGACCCTTGCGGGTCCATTTGGTTTCATTTTTAAAATCTCAAAAGTTAAAATGTTCATCATCTGAATTATCCAGAGAGTGTAAAAGAATGGTCCTTTTTGATCTATGTTTGCCTGTT
This sequence comes from Benthosema pterotum, assembly GCA_039105355.1. Taxonomy (NCBI): domain Eukaryota; kingdom Metazoa; phylum Chordata; class Actinopteri; order Myctophiformes; family Myctophidae; genus Benthosema; species Benthosema pterotum. The sequence goes on from CM076985.1 coordinate 47,691,254, forward strand.
TTGTTTGTGAAATCCATCCTGGAGTTGTGAAGAAAAGCAAAATAAATCTGTAGTTTTAAGTCTGTGGGGCTAAAATGTCATCTGTCCTCTGTGGCTCAAATGTTTATTAAATCTGTAGAGGGTCCTGGTGTCAAAATGGTTGGTCTTACTCTTACTTTTGTCTTGAGTTAGTTTAGTTCAGCCTTTAGTCTTGGTCCTCCACAATATTTTATGTATCTCATTTGGCCCCTTGGGAAAATAATTTACCCACCGCTGATATAGGCAGCGGAGCTATGGACCAGAGCTGCCCTGCCCTTGGGGCAGGGGTTTTCAACCTTTTTGATGCCAGGGACCACCATTTTTTCAGAATTTGAGCCACGGACCACCACTTGAGGACATTTTAGCCACACAGACCCCAAAACTAAAGATTTACTTTGCTTTTTTTCCATCTTCTAGTTGTGTAGACTTGGGGCTAATTCAGATGATGAATATTTTAACTCTTGAGAGTGTAAAAATGAAACCAAATGGACCCGCAAGGGTCCATTTGGGGACCCCAAATGGACCACGGACCACCTGTTGAAAACCCCTGTTCTAAACTATCATTTTGCTGGGGTCACGGACCACTGGGTCTGTGACCACTGTGGGGACCACTGATTTACAAGTTGAATATTTACTGTAGCTGATTCTGACTTCAACAAAACATAGTCTTCGACTGCAATATATTTTGGGGGGCAAGTGACCATGACCTGAGGGCAAGTAGAATCTGACTTGCACTTGCCCGATGGGCAAGTGCCTCGGAGACCTTAGTGTCAACCCCTGCACTGCTTGTTGAGAATTTCACATAATGTAGGAGGCATCAACCAACCTGACCCGCTAACCCAAACAAGTGCTTCCAACAACTCTAGCTCTTTTATTTACTGACAGAAAGTAGCTCATAAAGAGAGAGGGTGTCGTGATTTTTGTATTTTTTCCAATTCTGTACATGTTTAAGAGGTGACAGTATGTAAATAGACCCCTTGGTTTGTTTTTTTATGTGCAATGATGTCTTCCCTTTGTATTTAGGGTTTCTTCCTGAGGGCTGAACCTTTCCAGTCAAACGTGCAAATGGAAAAAACTTCAATATAGTGACATCACGTGTTCAGCCCCTCCCCTAACTCCTCCCCCTTTATCATGCAACTAAAGCTGTGGGCGTGGCTTCAGTTCAGGTGGATCTCCACCCATCACCACCCACCAGGCAAACCAGGCAGGTAGAAAAAAATCATGGCACTCCATCTTTAACATTTCTATGGTGGATTATTATCAAACAAACGCAAGCCTTCCATACAGCTGCTGCAAAGTTGGTGAGTTTAGTGTTGTTTAATACAAGCACAGTGGTTTTCAAACAGTGGTCCGGGGACCACTGTTTGTGAGAGTTCCAGGTGGTCCCCAGCTAAGTTGGTTAACCAGAGGAAAAATGAAACCAAATGGACCCTTGCACGTCCATTTGGTTTCATGTTTACACTCTCAAGAGTTAAAATATTCATAATCTGAATTAGTCTACACTAGAAGATTATTGGTCATTTTGATCTGTATATTTGCCTGTTTTGTTTCCCAATTCCATATTGTGGACGAAAGCAAAAGAAATCTTTAGTTTTGGGGTCTGTGGGGCTAAAATGTCCCCAAATGTGGTGAAAAAATAGTGGGCCCTGGTATGAAAAAGTTTCGAAAGCACTGTACAAGCAGATCAATGTTGGAGTTTAATGTTGTTTAATACAAGCAGATCAATGTTGGTGTAGTTTAATGTTGTTTAATACAAGCAGATCAATGTTGGTGTAGTTTAATGTTGTTTAATACAAGCAGATCAATGTTGGTGTAGTTTAATGTTGTTTAATACAAGCAGATCAATGTTGGTGTAGTTTAATGTTGTTTATCAGGGGTTGACACTAACACTTGCCCGCTTGCCCGGGGCAAGTAAAAAAATGGTGGGGCAGTGAAGACTGCTACCTGGTTGCCCGATCGGCAAGTGTGCAACTTAGTCCACTATAACACAACACAAGATAAATTTGTCTTGAAGGCAGTCATTGCACTCTGCCTCTGTGTCCTTTCACTGCTTTCTAGCTGTCCACAATTCCAGGCTGGATTTGGAAACAAAACAGGCAAATTAACACACTGTAACGATCACAGGAACAGGAGCTGTAGCTGGCCGCTACAATACACATCAAAATGACCATTAATCTTCTACATTCTCTAGTTGTGTAGACCTGGGCTAATTAAGATGATTCATTTTTAACTCTTGAATGTAAAAATGAAACCAAATGGACTCGCAAGGGTCCATTTGGTTTCATTTTTTACGTTCTCAAGAGTTAACATCTGCAAAGTTGCGTTTATAAAACAAATCAAACTGTTTGAACTTCAAAGCGTTTAAATAAATCCGGCAGCAGTAGCAGCTCTGAATGTCCGAGGCCATGAAACGTTAGTGTTTCATTGCTGAAATGCATGTTTTGCTTTTTTTCCTTTCTTTGTTTTTACAGTAGGTGCTACACAATACTGTGTAGTACTGTATCAAGGCTATAGAGTTTGTGCAATAACAGAAGGTTGTTGTTATATGTCTTGGTTTATGTTTTTTATGTTCTCTTAGTGATCAAATGCACTGATTGGTTGGCACTTTTAATTTCGTTTGTACATGTTACAATGACAATAAAGATCTATCTATAAATGAGTCCACCTCACCTTTTCACAACGAGCCCTCAGTCTGTCAGTCAGTGATAGTTAATGATCAACACTATAAACTGTTATTTTCGTAGTTATCTTATAAAGAAAAGTTTTTTTTCTCTCCATGGAGTAAAAATCCGTTTGTTTTCAACTAGTGTTTCCATCCGGACGACAGAGAGGAGACACTATATATCCTGTCCGTCCGTTAATTGTCTCCGGGTTGAAACACACACCACCCCGTTTAGAGTTCCGTTTACATTCACTAACAGCCAATAAAACATCGCTAGCTTTATGGACATTATTTCATGTTCAAGTGTTTCATTAAAGTTATTGTTGTTTTCAAGTGTGAAGGATTAATAGCACAAACGGTCGATTCAAATAAATAAAGCTTTACAACGAAATAAAGTGTTGTTTTTCGTCTTAACAGTGCCAATTAAGACACAGATTCCATGAAGTCACGGATGTGGGCGTAACACACCAGAAGTCTGTCTTAAAATGTGACCACCAGATGGCGCTGTTTGTAGATCTGATGTTTTCAACACTGCCAGCATGGGCGTAGACACGTGGGGAAAAGGGGGACAATTGTAGGGGGGCGCAAAGTTGTTTGAAAGCTTGCATTAAAAAAGGTTTTATTTGTATTGATTATATTATGAAAAATATTTGATCTCGAAGTGCACCAGATTGAAGCATTTTAAAGGGGAATTCCACCCATTCAACATTCTAATATGTCATTAGTATACCCTAGAGGTGCCGGGTGGACATGATTAAAAAAAAAAAAAAAAAAAAAAAAAAAAAAAAAAACTCCCCCCCCCCCCTTCTGTTTACTGGAAATGGAGGTCTGAAGAAAAACCACCAAAACATGATGAAACACATCTTGATGGCATCATCAAGATGTATGTCATCATGTTAATGGATTTCTATACACAACTTCTTTTTTTCTGAGAGCGTACAAATGGAACCAAATTCATTTGGTTGCATTTGTACACTCAGAAAAAATGTTGAAAATGGGTGAAAATTCCCCTTTGACGCTGCCGGGAAAAGCTTTGCAGGGGGCCCAGAATTGCTAGCTACGCCCCTGAACGCAACTGTATCGAGTACTAACAGTTAAGAAACCAGGAGTCAGCATCTATGGAATGGAAAGATGAGCAGGGAAACACACACCAAGACAAACACATTGAGCAGCAGAGCACCTCAGGGAATTGAACCCCGTTCCGGTAAACCAGAAGTCCCACACCGGTGCCAAAAGTTGTTTGTGTTTTCCAAACACAATGACATGATCAAAACCCAAAATGAGCCCTGCAGCACCACCACCACTGGCGTCCGTGCGTCCGTCCGACCACCATCAGCCCCGCCGCGGGGCGAAGCAGTGTTGTCCCACAGCCCTTGGACTGGACTGCTGCCCCTTGGGATGTCCCACAGCCCTTGGACTGGACTGCTGCCCCTTGGGATGTCCCACAGCCCTTGGACTGGACTGCTGCCCCTTGGGATTACTCATGGACTTTTGACAACATAACGTAAACAGTGTTGTCCCGCGGCCCTCAGACCGCCCGTTCCTGGGACCACTCATGGACTTTAAATTCCGTTGTGTACAGGGTCGGTTACACCGCACAACCACTGGTGCCCGCGCACCCACCCTTAAGCCCCGCCGCCGGGGGTAAGCAGTGTTGTCCCGCAGCCCTTAGACCGCCCGCCCCTTGGGACCACCTATTAAAATATTCCACCGCGTGCAGGGCCAGCTCCTGTGCACCACCAGCGCCCGTGCACCCACCCTTAAGCCCCGCCGCCGGGGTTCAAGCGGTGGCGTCCCACGGTCCTTGGACCGCCAGTTCTTGGGACTACTCATTGAGTTTTGAATACGGCACATTTCTCTGTGCACGGGGCCGGCTTCCACCGCTGGCACCGCGCGCACCCACCCTTAAAAGGTAGGGGAAGTGATTTGAAATTCATGGTGTAGTACCAGCCTGGTGCACTAGGGCCCCCAACAGTAGCTACAACTATGTGAACCTGCTGCTCGCTCCTGATTGGAGGAGAATTGGTGGCAACCTGGGGAACTTTTATTAGCTCCTCTGCTAACGTGGGGGAGGGGGAAACTCCATATGTGGTTTCCACACCTTATAAAGAGCATTTTAACAGAAAAAAATTTTTTGGGTGATATCTGACAAAAGTGAAATCACTTCCCCCACCTTTAAACCCCGCCGCCGGGGCTAAGCATGGCGTCCCGCGTCCTTGGACCGCCCGTTCTTGGGGACTACTCATCGAGTTATTAATATAGTTAGTAATATTTCTGTGCACGGGCCGCTCCACCGCTGGCGCCCCTGCACCCACCCTTCAGCCCCGCCGCCGGGGATAAGCAGTGGTGTCCCAGCTGTTCTTGGGACAATTCATGGTCTGGTGGGAATCTGACTTAGAGGCGTTCAGTCAAAAACACAATTTAGGCAAAACATTAAATATGCAATACTAAAAGTACAAAAAGAAAGCAAAATTTAACGAAAATAAAAATGGCAACACAATGACATAAGCAAAATACATGAATGAAAATATAATTTAAGAAGGCAACACAATATGCAATACTAAGACAAAAAGAAAGCAAAAATATACGAAAATAAAATTAAAAAGGCAACACAATGACAAAGCAAAATCCATGAAAGAAAATACAAAAAGGCAAAACATTAAATATGCAATAGAATGACAATAAAAGAATGAAATACATAAAACATTAATGCAATACAGTAAAACATCAGTTAAAAGCAAGGGCATAAAGGTAGGTCTTGCGCTGTGCTTTGTTCCACACCATCAGCCCAGAGAAGCAAAAAGCTGCTTCACCGTTTAGTTGATATTTTTGGGCACAGTAATCAGGCAGATTGACAAATAAACCATTGGTACCATAGAGGTGCATAGTCAAGGTCGTTTGTGTGATTTCGTGAAGGTTTGTCACTTTCTTGTGATATTTTATTTCCATTTAGCACACCCAGTGCGCTATACCGGTTGTTTTTCAACCCTTTTCATATCAAGGCACATTATTTTCCCCACTGGTGGTTCCACCAGGTAGGCCAGGGGTCGGCAACCCAAGATGTTGAAAGAGCCATTTTCGACCCAAAATTAAATTCAAAATCTGTCTGGAGCCACATTTTATTATTCTTTTCCTGAGAGTGTGCAAATGTGAACCAAATGGACCCACCAGGGTCCATTTCCATTTGCACACTCTCAGAAAAAAAGATCCTTAAAGAAAAATCACTAACATGATGAAAACACAACCTTTCTTCAGAAATGGAAAAAAATAAAGGAATTTTACAGAACTCCATTTCTAGTCCACACATCTCTAAGGTATAATAATGACATAGTAAACTGAGTAAACCTTTGAAAATGGGTGGTTCAGATTGAAAGCTCCACCTCTGATAACTGCTGGGCTTTTTTGACATGGCCAAGTGCTACTTTAACTGGCAACTGTCAGACAGCGCAACGTGTGTTGGGTGACTGAAATGTTTATATTATTTTGGTGTGTGTATGTAATAATGCTACAGCCACTGAGCCACTAGGACTGTGTTCTGGAGCCGCATGCGGCTCCTGAGCCGCAGGTTGCTGACCCCTGAGGTAGGAGGTAGAAGTGAGTGATACACCATGCTTCATTCATCATCCATTCATCTTCAGCCATGCTTCATTCATCATCCATTCATCTTCAGCCATGCTTCTCTATAGCAGGGATGTCAAACTCAAGTTCATAGCGGCCCGCGGGCCGAAGTTGGAAAATAGAAGTGGACGGTCAAACAGACACCAGACTTTGTTTCAACACATGGACACTGGTTTGCCAGGATGTACCATGGAGTCATTGTCTCTAAAATATCAAGAGAAATGCAGAGATGAAACTGCTTGCACCAAGAATGCATTATAAAACTCAAGTCAAACCTAAGTAAAATGAGAAAGTTTTAAAATAATGAGTTGCATTCATTTTTATATACCAGAGTACCAGTTTAAACAGTAATCAAATATACAAGTGGACCATTTCTAGTAGTAATTATACATCATCTACTAGAAATTATACATCATTTCTACTAGACGGACACTTTCTGTAGTAATTATACATCATTCTACTAGTAGTAATTATAATTTATACAACATAAGAGGTCCACTTTATAGTAATTAAATATCAAAATACCAGAGGGCCAGTTCTAATAGTAATCAAATATCAATATACAAGAGGCCCAGTTCTAATAGTAATCAAATATCAATATACAAGAGGCCCAGTTCTAATAGTAATCAAATATCAATATACAAGAGGCCCAGTTCTAATAGTAATTAAATATCAATATACAAGAGGCCCAGTTCTAATAGTAATCAAATATCAATATACAAGAGGCCCAGTTCTAATAGTAATCAAATATCAATATACAAGAGGCCCAGTTCTAATAGTAATCATCCCACAGGATGAATATAATTCAGTCAGGCCTGATTAGGCCTTGAGTATGACATATATCCTCTATAGCAACACTCATAACATCCACATCTTACCACCAACACTCATTCTCGGTGCAGTCAGGATGGGGGGGGGGGGGGGGGGGGGGGTGGGGGGGGGGGTTGTTTTTTGTCATTTTGTTGGACTTTATTGTGAATTTGTGTTTTATTATTTTGAGGAAATTGTGTTTTGGTGACATTTTAGTGGCAGTTGTTTGAAGTGTATTGAGACTTTATTTATTCACCGGATGGATCCACACAGGAGACCATCAGGACAATCCTCAGGGTGGACATCTACACCATCAGCTCCATCCTGGAAATTAAAAAAAAAAAGAGATATAAATTCGATATGTACACACATTGCCTGTCACACACAGCCTATATAGAACTCTTATTTATACAATAGACCCATTTGTAGATTTAAAATTGCCAGGCAAAAATGTCCAATGCACACTTGTGAGTCTTTAGGACAGGTGCGTGAGCAGGCATGAGCCACAATGAAACTAGATTCTTTTATAAGTGGACAGAATCTAGATTTGTAATCTGGTCCATCGACTCACCCATAGCAAGAATTTATCTGCGATTTGCTTGTATTAAACAACGTTAAACTGACCAACATGGCAGCTGTATGAAAGTGTTGCAAAGTATTTGTTTGATACAAATCCACAGTAGACCATGTTCTGATCTACTTGCTGGACCTGGGAGGCACTTGTTTGTATTAACGGGTCAGGGCTGGTGCCGCCTGCATTATGTGCAAATTATATTTAAAAAAAGTGGTACAGAGGGCCGTTCAGTGACCATGATGAGCGCTTCTAAACTACAGTAGGCCTACTTAGAAAAAAGAACCACCTGTAGAGAATTTATTGACAAAAGTAGTTCACAACATGTCTATGTGGACTTTTATCAAACAGATGCTTTGCAGATTGATCTTCCCTTGTAGCTGCAATGTTTGAGTTAATTCAACCTTCCCATACGGAAAGTTGTTTAATACAATCAATCAATACAATGTTTAAATTAAATCCCTCAAAATGAAATCTATCATATATCAAACAGAAGCTCAGAGTAACAGAACCAATGTGTGTTTTAACTCACCGCTGAGTGTAGTAAAGTGAATCCACAGTCAGAGAGCAGAGCTGCTGCTGTTTTGCTCTCAAACAAATCGGCCATCTTGAATGGTGGAGGAGAAAGAGGAGGTGGAAGAGTGAAAGCTGTCAGTCTTATGCTAGAGGAGGTCAGAGCCATCTAGAGACAGAGTTCTGTCAACTCTGTTCACCAGTGTTGTAGTGGTACTTTTAGAAGTGGGGGGACACCTCTTGAAGGGAATTCCACCCATTTTCATTTTTTTCTGAGAGTGTACAAATGAAACCAAATGGACCTAGCGGTATTTGTCCATTTGGTTCCATTGTACACTCTCAGAAAAAAGGAAACTCATTAACATGGTGGAAATACATCTTGATGATGTCATCAAGATGTATTTCACCATGCTAATATGATTTTTTTCAGCCCTCCAATTCTAGGAAACACAGAATGGGGGAACTAAGTATAGCATGTTGAGAAAGTTTTGTTTACAATGCCTAATTGTATCCACAAAAGTAAATGACAAGAAAAAAACATAGGCCTACTTTTGCCCAAAATATATTTTAGATGTGAGAAGTGGGGGTCCCCCGCTTCCCCCTCCACTACACCCCTGCTGTTCACTTCATGGGGCAAATCCACTGGTGGCCTCTAGTGCTGCTGGGGGAGGGAATAGTGACACACAAACGAATGAATACATTCTAATGTTGTCATAAAAAACACCATTAACATTTATTATTCTATTAATCACTATACCTTTGTAGAAAATAATCAGTGCATACAAATGAGAGAAGACAAGACACAGGTTATTATCGGATGCTTTGTTTGCATTTATTGACGCCTTGAAAGAGGAGAATAGTAGTTTTTCAATAGCAATTCATTTCAAAGGAGCTTTATTGGCATGAGAAACAGCACCTCATTCACAAAGTGACACTTCTGTGAATGTCCTGCGAGACTGTAACTCTGTTCTATTGGGAACAGAGTTGCATTGGACTCAGGAAACAGCCAGCTTTAATGACTAAAAAACACAGTGAAGCAGCCTTTTGCTTCTATGGACCGACTGGAACAAACTAAAAACACAGTGAAGCAGCCTTTTGCTTCTATGGACCGACTGGAACAAACTAAAAACACAGTGAAGCAGCCTTTTGCTTCTATGGACCGACTGGAACAAACTAAAAACACAGTGAAGCAGCCTTTTGCTTCTATGGACCGACTGGAACAAACTAAAAACACAGTGAAGCAGCCTTTTGCTTCTATGGACCGACTGGAACAAACTAAAAACACGGTGAAGCAGCCTTTTGCTTCTATGGACGACTGGAACAAACTAAAAACACAGTGAAGCAGCCTTTTGCTTCTATGGACCGACTGGAACAAACTAAAAACACAGTGAAGCAGCCTTTTGCTTCTATGGACCGACGGTGTGGAACAAACTCCCATTATACATTCGACAGGCAGCCTCTGTAGACATTTTTAAAGCACAGCTCAAGACGTACTTCTATGCACTTGCTTTTAACTGATTCTCTGTGATTTTATATTTTATGATTTTATATTTTATGCCTTATTTCAGGTCCTCACTGTACTGCTTCTTTGATGTATTTTAATGATCTCTTTAATTCATTCCCACTATTTTTTGTCTTCTTCTCTATTGCAATGTAAAGCACTTTGAGCTGCATTTATGCAGTGCCCATGGACAAGGCACCATATATCCTAACAAGTTAAAGGGGAATTCCACCCATTTTCAACATTTTTCCTGAGAGGGTATTGGAACCAAAAGGAACCAAATGGACCTGCTAGGGTCTGAAAGAAAAATCATTAACATGGTGAAATACATCTTGATGATGGCATCAGATGTAAGTTTTTTTTTCAGACCTCCATTTTTAGGAAATACAGAATTGGGGGAACTTTTTTTTTATCATGTCCACACAACATCTCTAAGGTATATTGATGACATATTTAAATATAGTAGGCGGGAACCCCTAGTGGTAGTTTTACCCTAGTTGACGGGAACACACCAATATGCGTTCTGTACAGTATGTACAGTATCAAAAAGTGTCAAAATTTGGTGATGTTACACAATAATTTGAAGTTTTCCAGTACACTTAGTTAGTATTTCAAAGACATTTTTAGAATCGGGATAGTCTACAATGGGTTAAATGTTGAAAATGGTTGGAGTTTCCCTTTAATGGCAAAGGTAAAACATCATATTCTGTGAAATATTCCATTTTGAAATTGCCGTTAATAACATTGTAGTCAATGAGAGCAAAATGAGAGCAAAATGACACGTTACCCCACGGGGCGGAGACGACGTTTGATGACGACATGCGATCTGTAATGCATTACTTTTAAAGAGGATATAACATCGGCACACAGTTTGACACCATTTATTTTATTTTATTCCAAGTCGGATCAGAAAATGGCAAAAAAAAGAGATCAGATATAATGTACCTCATTAGATATAGTGAAAGTTCCTGAGTATCATTTTTGAGGGGTGCTAGACCCCTCTATGTCCAGCTTTGTGTGCGTGTGTGTGTGGTGTGTGTGTGTGTGTGTATGTGTGTGTGTGTGTGTGTGTGTGTGTGTGTGTGTTGTGTGTAAAAATCCAAACATTACATTACAATACAAACACAAACAATGAAGCCAAAGGTGATGATCACCAAAATTTTGATTGGCTGGAAATAATAACGGTGCGCTTCACTTCACACGGGTGTGATTTTCTTTAGAAATCCCACATTTTTAGTAGCCCATTTTTTACACCCAGTATCAATTATCTAATGCCTGATATCTAGTGATATTAGATTTTGGAGGCTGTAGCCACAGAACACATAGAGCAGGGCTGCACACATTTTTTTTTACTTGAGAGCTACTTTCAAAATGAGCGTCTCAACAAGATCTACACATCAAAAATGTGATTGTTCCATTACTGAAAATTCATTTCAAGGCCTTACGAAAGTTTGAGCTTTGAAATAGTGGTGATGGTGTTACTGACTGTTATAGTGTTTAAGAATAATGCACTTTCTAAGGAAAAATAGAGGGAGAGAATTGGAAGGTTTTCCTGTATATGCTACTACTAACGTTTGAAAACAGTATTTGAGGTTGGAGTTGACAGTTTGTGATGTTGAGTTTAGTTTTTGCACCCAAAACTAAGAACTTTCACGTTTTTGTCCACAATTGGAAAAGAGAACTGACAAAACGTTGGTCAAAAT
>CM076985.1:47707649-47727649 GCA_039105355.1 Benthosema pterotum
ACAACACAGTACATACACCTTATAGACCAGGGGACCACCTGTGGTCCCTGGTCCGCTATGACACGCTGGAACTGGGTCCCTGAAAAACACACAGTACATATACACCTTATAGACCAGGGACCACCTGTGGTCCCTGGTCTGCTATGACACGCTGGAACTGGGTCCCTGAAAAACACACGGTACATAGTACACCTTATACTGTGGTCCCTGGTCCGCTATGACACGCTGGAACTGGGTACCTGGACCACACACAACACATAGTACACCTTATACTCATAGACCAGGGGTCCGGGGACCACAACACATAGTACACCTTATACCCAGAGACCAGGGTCCGGGGACCACCTGTGGTCCCTTATACTCATAGACCAGGGGTCGGGGGACCACCTGTGGTCCCTGGTCCGCTATGACACGCTGGAACTGGGTACCTAAACCACACAACAGAGTACATACACCTTATACTCATAGACCAGGGGTCCGGGGACCACCTGTGGTCCTTATACTCATAGACCAGGGGTCCGGGGACCACCTGTGGTCCTTATACTCATAGACCAGGGGTCCGGGGACCACCTGTGGTCCCTGGTCTGCTATGACACGCTGGAACTGGGTACCTGAACCACACAACACAGTACATACACCTTATACTCATAGACCAGGGCTTTTCAACCTTTTTCATACCAGAGCCCACTATTTATTCAGCATTTGAGTCACAGAGGACTTACTTATAGGGCTCATTCAACCCTATCTGCCAGAGAGGGCCCTCAGGTCAGCTGAACAGGGTCTACTTGTTGTCCCCAAAACTAAACTAAAAACTAAAGGTGACAGAGCTTTCCAAGTCGTAGCTCCTTCCCTGTGGAATGCTTTACCTCTGACCGTACGGTCGGCGGATTCTGTGGACATTTTTAAAAACAAACTTAAAACATTTCTTTTTCTACAAGCTTTTCCTGTGGTCTCATGATTGTACTACTACCATTATGTCTTTCTATTTTATTTATTCATTTATTCATTCTTTCTCCCCGCTGATATGTTTCCATGTATTTTGACTTGTCTCAAAACCATAATTTTGTGCAATATTGTGTCTACTTATCTTGTGTTTTATTTGTTATTTCATGTAAAGCACTTTGTGAGCTTTCTCTGTGAGAAGTGCTATACAAATAAAGTTTACTTACTTACCATTTGATGACATTTTAGCCCCACAGACCCTCAAACTAAAGATTTATTTTGCTTTTGTCCACAATTCCATCCAGGCTGGATTTGGGGAAACCAAACAGTCCAACATACAGATCAAAATGACCATTAATCTTCTACATTCTCTAGTTGTGTAGACTTGGGATAATTCACATGAGGAATATTTTAACTCTTGAGAGTGTAAACATGAAACCAAATGGACGTTTCATTTTTACAGAAGTCATCATCCAGAAATATCAGTCCTCTGAATTCGGGGGATTGACAAACTAGATCGAGGTAAACATTCAAACACGCCGCCTACATAAATACAGAGAGTTTAAGTTGTCAATAAAAAAAGAATAAAGTTGACCTGGTAGCATGTCATCAAAGCTGGACCTGGCCTCAGGATGGCGCAAGAGAGACTTTGGAGTGAATATAATCAGCTGGAGAGAGAGAAAGAGAGAGAGAGAGAGAGAGAGAGAGAGAGAGAGAGAGAGAGAGAGAGAGAGAGAGAGAGAGAGAGAGAGAGAGAGAGAGAGAGAGACAGACAGACAGACAGACAGACAGACAGACAGACAGACAGACAGACAGACAGACAGACAGACAGACAGACAGACAGACAGACAGACAGACAGACAGACAGACAGACAGACAGAGATAAATCATTAAAACAAATAAAATGTTTGCCTCTCTACAGTAGAATGTTTACACCAGGAGCAGCACTAGAGCTGCAGCTAATGATTATTTTCATAATGGATTCATCAGGCGAATATTTAACCGATTCATCTGATTCATCTACATTAACCAATTCATTAATCCCATTATGACTCTTATTTATCTATAACCTTAAAGAGGGATTCATTGTTTTGTTTTTTTCTGAGAGTGTGCAAATGAGTGTACACTCTCAGAAAAAAAAGGTCCTAAAAGAAAAATCATTAACATGGTGAAACACAACTTGATGATGTCATCAAGTTCTGTTTCACCATGGTAAAGATTTTTTCCAGACCTCCATTTCTAGGAAACACAGAATGTGAGGAAACTTTTTATCATGTCCACACAACATCTCTAAGGTGTATATTAATTAATGACAGTAAAATGTTGAAAATGGGTGGGATGTATTACACTTAACACTGGAAAAACTATGGTTAAAACTATGGTTAATTCTTCCCCAGCATGTGTGTGTGTGTGTGTGTGTGTGTGTGTGTGTGTGTGTGTGTGTGTGTGTGTGTGTGTGTGTGTGTGTGTGTGTGTGTGTGTGTGTGTGTGTGTGTGTGTGTGTGTGTGTGTGTGTGTGTGTGTGTGTGTGTGTAACTGACTGGTTTCCTGAAGGGTTGGAGGATTTGTCTCCTCAGAACATGGAAGAGGTTTGCAGGCGTAGAGATGTTCACTACGATCCAATTACAGTCATACAGCTGACGCATGGAGAAGTCTTCCCCCGGAGACAGGCTCTGATTGGATAGAAAATACATTATACACCTGGAGACACGCTCTGATTGGATGAAAAATACATTATACACCTGGAGACACACTCTGATTGGATAGAAAATACATTATACACCTGGAGACAGGCTCTGATTGGATGGAAAATACATTATACACCTGGAGACAGGCTCTGATTGGATGGAAAATACATTATACACCTGGAGACACGCTCTGATTGGATGGAAAATACATTATACACCTGGACACGCTCTGAATGGATAGAAAATACATTATACACCTGGAGACAGGCTCTGATTGGATGAAAAATACATTATACACCTGGAGACACACTCTGATTGGATGAAAAATACATTATACACCTGGACACGCTCTGATTGGATGAAAAATACATATACACCTGGAGACACGCTCTGATTGGATGAAAAATAATGTTTTATACACACTTTTAGACATCACATAGACATAGCCAACGATCAGTGTTGCCAACTTGGCACATTTGTCGCTTTTTTCCTCCCAGACTCCCCCTATAGCGCCAAAATTAGTGAAAAACTCCTGGCGGAAAATCTAGTGGTTTTCTTGCTGGTGAGTTGTGGTGAAATTGATTGACAGGCACCAGAGATAAAACCCTTGTTTTTCACCATTTTTCCTGCTATGATAAGAGTCCTCCTTCCTTCCTAGAAAGGACCATTGGTAACCAAATGGACCCTTATAGATCTGTAACTCTTGACATCGATCTTGAAGCTCTCAAGAGTTAAATTATATTTAAACATTACCTAATTTTCAATAATCTACACATTTAGAAAATGTAGTAGAATTGATCATTTGAACAACATTTTGCCAGTTATTTCTAGTGCATTTTGGAAGTGCCACTAGTGCATTTTGGATTTTGGCAGTTACATGCCCAAAAATGGGAAAATGTTCACTTTTGTGAATGAAAAAAAAAATAAGTCATTTTTAATTAATTTCTTCCTGAAAACAAAAACGTGCTACGTGATGACTTATCCATTATCACACAAATAAAAGCCACTAGATGTCATCACAGGTGTCTTGATTACAGTCAGAAATAGACTTTTAGACTTTTTATTTCTGACTAGGTGGTCCAGGTGGTCCCCAGCTAAACGGACCTCTCTCCAACCACCTTGGAAATAGTCTTTGTTTTTAATCCCATCCTGGCATCCAGACAGTGTATCACTGGGTTTAACACAGGGTGGTGGAGACAATTACATTATTACTGGACTAATACGTTTTTTTTTTTTTTTTCGTTTTTTTTTACTGTAAACCTCCTCTACTATAATTTGGTTGAATCCCAGCCTGGGTAGAATGAACTAGTGACGTTTTTAGGGCTGCAGCGATTACTCCATGAATCAGTAAATAATCTGACCGATGAATCAGTAAATAATGGTTAGTTGCATCTCTAGTGGTTTTTACTCACAGGGAAAACGTCTGGGTCATCGTTGCACATCTGTAGAAACCTCTCTGGGCGAGCAGACGAGTGTTCTGGACCCTGGGAAGACCAGAGAACACTGGTAAAGAAAATTGTAGTAAGCTACACTACAAGTTACGGGAAAAAGTAGTTAAGCAATGTAGCTTAGCTATTTGTAACAAGGTAATGCCCATCACTGGGCGCACTGTTGTTTTTTTGGGCATGCCCACCCAAACAAATCAAACAATATATATAAGAAAATTATAAATAGTGAATGTAGTAACTTATAAACTGTCTGGTGTGTTTACATGAGACTGAGTAGACCATAAAATGACCAAAAGTTTTTGAAAGTGTAATATCCCTGTAATGCAGAATGAAATTTAGGTAGTTTTTACCGTGTGTGTGTGTGTGTGTGTGTGTGTGTGTGTGTGTGTGTGTGTGTGTGTGTGTGGTGTGTGTGTGTGTGTGTGTGTGTGTGTGTGTGTGTGCGGAGCGTACCATCCCCTCCATGCCGTGGGGTAGCAGTAGGACTATACCATTCTGTC
This sequence comes from Benthosema pterotum, assembly GCA_039105355.1. NCBI lineage: Eukaryota > Metazoa > Chordata > Actinopteri > Myctophiformes > Myctophidae > Benthosema > Benthosema pterotum. The sequence goes on from CM076985.1 coordinate 47,712,228, forward strand.
GGACCCACTTGGCCTGTCCTGGACTGATGAACTGGTCTATGATGCACTGAGCTGTGTTGTGGAAATCCCCAAACTGAGCCTCCCACAGAACCAGAGCGTTAGGGCTGGCCATGGCAAAACCCAGCTCAAAACCTGCAACCAGAACATAACAGCATCAAAACCCAGCTCAAAACCTGCAACCAGAACATAACAGCATCAAAACCCAGCTCAAAACCTGCAACCAGAAAATCAAAACCCAGCTCAAAACCTGCAACCAGAACAGCACCGCACAGCATCAGGGAAAATGTGCAGAGGGGAAATCCCTCTCTCTCAGCTGCAGCTAAATTGCGCTGCCGCTGATGGTAGGCTACTAATATCGCGGGTGTTTTAGACATACATTGTATCACAGACCCCTAAAACAGTAGGCTACTGTTGGCCTAAACGAGGTGAAAGCTCAATGCGAGTTAATATGCTATTAACTGCAGCCTCTCTCTCTGTCTGTCTGGGACTCTCTCCCTAACTGAGTGTTAATAATAAAATGGTAACTGGTCAATAACGTCAGATATATTAGTTCATAAAGCCGGGTCTCTTGGAATGCCCGTGCATGTTGCATTTCGGACGGGTTCGGCGCCGCCATTTGTAAGAAATCTCGGGAAAAAAAAGCCACAGATCGACTCGGTTCTGGTGTATTTATTTGAAAATATTTTCGGAACAGTTCTGAATCGGCGACATTGCACGGATTTATTTCGGTTTTCGGATGGAATTATTGAGACCTGTGAAGACCTCTAATATACAGTGAGTAGTACTAATCCAGTACTATGTACAGTGTGTAGTACTAACCCAGTACTATGTACAGTGTGTAATACTAACCCAGTACTATGTAAAGTGTGTAATACTAACCCAGTACTATGTAAAGTGTGTACAGTGTTAGGTACTAACCCAGTACTATGTACAGTGTGTAATACTAACCCAGTACTATGTAAAGTGTGTAATACTAACCCAGTACTATGTAAAGTGTGTACAGTGTTAGGTACTAACCCAGTACTCCGTACTCAGACAGAGAACTGTTACACACAGTGTAAGGAGTGTATAGTATTATTATAATACTAACCCAGTACTCCGTACTCGGACAGAGAACTGTTACACACAGTATAAGGAGCCTGGTTGGGGCAGATGTGGTTCATGGGGATGCAGACACGTTTGTCAACGTTCTGGTCATGGAGGACATGGTGACGATGGCTGTGGAGACACACACACACACACACACACACACACACACACACACACAACACACACACACACACACACACACACACACACACACACACACACACACACACACAGAGGGAGAGAGAGAGAAACACTTAAAAACGGTTTATCATGACATGGTCAAAGCATTCCCAGGGATCCCTAGCCAAAAAAAAACCCAAACTAAACCAACAGCATTTCATCATTGAAAACAGAAAACTCTCTGAGTCAGACCTTTAGCTTTATGCATGCTGCGTGTCTGTTGCAACTTCAACAACAACTGATGTTATTATTGATGCTTTACTTGACTAATAAAAGTCCTGGAACTGAAAATGGTATGGGTGCGGCTTTGCGCCACGGGCGATGAAGCCGCACCCATACCATTTTCTCCTGCCCCCCCCCCCCCCCCCCCCTGACCTGAAGGTTCCTCTCTCCACATCCTGTCCACTCAGCCGGACGTGGATTCCCTCTTTCAGCAGCGATCCAAACGCCATGTACTCTGCTAGAGCCCAGTCACACACCCTCTGCTGAACCATGCTGGAACGGCCCTTCAGGATACGGCTCAGACCTGGCAACACACACACACACACACACACACACACACACACACCACACACACACACACACACACACACACACACACACAACACACACAGACCCTTCTGCTTATACTGACACAAGACCTGGCAACACACACACCCAGAGTCCTTTCTGCTTAGACTGACACAGACCTGGCAACACACACACACACAAAGTCCTTTCTGCTTAGACTGACACAGAGCAAAAGATCTGGCAACACACACACGTTCAGTCCTTTCTGCTTATACTGACACAGACCTGGCAACACACAAACCTTCAGTCCTTTCTGCTTATACTGACACAGACCTGGCAACACACAAACCTTCAGTCCTTTCTGCTTATACTGACACAGACCTGGCAACACACAAACATTCAGTCCTTTCTGCTTAGACTGTCTCAGACCTGGCAACACACACACACAAAGTCATTTCTACTTAGACTGGCACAGACCTGGCAACACACAGACACAAAGTCCTTTCTGCTTAGACTGACACAAGATCTGGCAACACACAAACACAAAGTCCTTTCTGCTTAGACTGGCACAGAGCAAAGGATCTGGCAACACACAGACACAAAGTCCTTTCTGCTTATACTGGCTCAGACCTGGCAACACACAGACACAAAGTCCTTTCTGCTTATACTGGCACAGAAAAAAGGATCTGGCAACACACAAACATTCAGTCCTTTCTGCTTATACTGGCACAGAGCAAAAGATCTGGCAACTCACAAACATTCAGTGCTTTCTGCTTATACTGACACAGCCCTGGCAACACACAAACCTTCAGTCCTTTCTGCTTATACTGACACAGACCTGGCAACACACAAACCTTCAGTCCTTTCTGCTTATACTGACACAGACCTGGCAACACACAAACCTTCAGTCCTTTCTGCTTATACTGACACAGACCTGGCAACACACAAACCTTCAGTCCTTTCTGCTTATACTGACACAGACCTGGCAACACACAAACCTTCAGTCCTTTCTGCTTAGACTGACACAGACCTGGCAACACACAAACCTTCAGTCCTTTCTGCTTAGACTGACACAGACCTGGCAACACACAAACCTTCAGTGCTGTCTGCTTATACTGACACAGACTGGCAACACACAAACCTTCAGTCCTTTCTGCTTAGACTGACACAGGACCTGGCAACACACAAACCTTCAGTGCTGTCTGCTTATACTGACACAGACCTGGCAACACACAAACCTAGAGTCCTTTCTGCTTAGACTGGCTCAGACCTGGCAACACACACACCTTCAGTCCTTTCTGCTTAGACTGACACAGACCTGGCAACACACAAACCTTCAGTCCTTTCTGCTTATACTGACACAGACCTGGCAACACACAAACCTTCAGTCCTTTCTGCTTATACTGACACAGACCTGGCAACACACAAACCTTCAGTCCTTTCTGCTTATACTGACACAGACCTGGCAACACACAAACCTTCAGTCTTTCTGCTTAGACTGGAGAATTCTACACCAAAACACATTGGGCATCAAACTAACTTGATCCCTGTGACATCAAACAGTGGTAGAAACGTCTGCTCTGACAGATAACTGTACCTCCATGGATAGTGAAGTCTTCCTCAGGAACAGATGAAGCAACAAGTCCTACAGCTTGGAGATCTGCTTCACTGATACCTGTAGACGGAGAGGTCATAGTCTGGGGCTGACCGTCGGACCTGAAGAAACCTGTACACACACACACAGGCCGCACACACGCACACGCACACGCCCACGCACACACACACACACACACACACACACACACACACGCACACACACACACACACACACACGCACACGCACGCGCACGCGCACACACACACACACACACACACTAAAAGTATTACAAGAATGCCTCGCACCCTGCTAATGCAAACAATAGGTCAATACATTTTGTCCTGACTAGATTCTAGTTTCTGATGCTACATTCTAGTTTCTGACGCTAGATTCAATTCTAGTTTCTGACGCTAGATTCTAGTTTCTGACGCTAGATTCTAGTTTCTGATGCTACATTCTAGTTTCTGACGCTAGATTCAATTCTAGTTTCTGACGCTAGATTCTAGTTTCTGATCGTAGAGACTAAATTCTAGTTTCTGACGCTAGATTCGATTCTAGTTTCTGACGTTAGATTCAATTCTAGTTTCCGACACTATATTCTATTTTCTGACACTATATTCTAGGTTCTAACACTAGATTCTAGTTTCTGACACTAGATGCGGACTCCCTTCTGAAAACATGTTGTTCTAAGGAGGATCAAAGCAAAGCAAAGATTTGAGTTAAAATGTTTGTTTCTGAAATGATTATGTTCAAAGATTTTAACAATCTTCCAAAAATATCAGCTCTGATCTGATATTTTTCAACATAATGCTAAGAACAGTAGAGACAGGGTGAAACAGCGCCCTCACCTGGCCAGGGTGAGTCCAGCCATAATGCTAAGAACAGTAGAGACAGAACAGTGAAACAGCGCCCTCACCTGGCCAGGGTGAGTCCAGCCATAATGCTAAGAACAGTAGAGACAGGGTGAAACAGCGCCCTCACCTGGCCAGGGTGAGTCCAGCCATAATGCTAAGAACAGTAGAGACAGGGTGAAACAGCGCCCTCACCTGGCCAGGGTGAGTCCAGCCATAATGCTAAGAACAGTAGAGACAGAACAGTGAAACAGCGCCCCCACCTGGCCAGGGTGAGTCCAGCCATAATGCTAAGAACAGTAGAGACAGAACAGTGAAACAGCGCCCCCACCTGGCCAGGGTGAGTCCAGCCATAATGCTAAGAACAGTAGAGACAGAACAGTGAAACAGCGCCCTCACCTGGCCAGGGTGAGTCCAGCCATAATGCTAAGAACAGTAGAGACAGAACAGTGAAACAGCGCCCTCACCTGGCCAGGGTGAGTCCAGCCATAATGCTAAGAACAGTAGAGACAGAACAGTGAAACAGCGCCCTCACCTGGCCAGGGTGAGTCCAGCCATAATGCTAAGAACAGTAGAGACAGGGTGAAACAGCGCCCTCACCTGGCCAGGGTGAGTCCAGCCATAATGCTAAGAACAGTAGAGACAGAACAGTGAAACAGCGCCCTCACCTGGCCAGGGTGAGTCCAGCCATAATGCTAAGAACAGTAGAGACAGAACAGTGAAACAGCGCCCTCACCTGGCCAGGGTGAGTCCAGCCATAATGCTAAGAACAGTAGAGACAGAACAGTGAAACAGCGCCCTCACCTGGCCAGGGTGAGTCCAGCCATAATGCTAAGAACAGTAGAGACAGAACAGTGAAACAGCGCCCTCACCTGGCCAGGGTGAGTCCAGCCATAATGCTAAGAACAGTAGAGACAGAACAGTGAAACAGCGCCCTCACCTGGCCAGGGTGAGTCAGCCATAATGCTAAGAACAGTAGTGAAACAGCGCCCTCACCTGGCCAGGGGTGAGTCCAGCCATAATGCTAAGAACAGTAGTGAAACAGCGCCCCCACCTGGCCAGGGTGAGTCCAGCCATAATGCTAAGAACAGTAGAGACAGGGTGAAACAGCGCCCTCACCTGGCCAGGGTGAGTCCAGCCATAATGCTAAGAACAGTAGAGACAGAACAGTGAAACAGCGCCCTCACCTGGCCAGGGTGAGTCCAGCCATAATGCTAAGAACAGTAGAGACAGAACAGTGAAACAGCGCCCTCACCTGGCCAAGGGTGAGTCCAGCCATAATGCTAAGAACAGTAGAGACAGAACAGTGAAACAGCGCCCTCACCTGGCCAGGGTGAGTCCAGCCATAATGCTAAGAACAGTAGAGACAGAACAGTGAAACAGCGCCCTCACCTGGCCAGGGTGAGTCCAGCCATAATGCTAAGAACAGTAGAGACAGGGTGAAACAGCGCCCTCACCTGGCCAGGGTGAGTCCAGCCATAATGCTAAGAACAGTAGAGACAGAACAGTGAAACAGCGCCCTCACCTGGCCAGGGTGAGTCCAGCCATAATGCTAAGAACAGTAGAGACAGAACAGTGAAACAGCGCCCCACCTGGCCAGGGTGAGTCCAGCCATAATGCTAAGAACAGTAGAGACAGGGTGAAACAGCGCCCTCACCTGGCCAGGGTGAGTCCAGCCATAATGCTAAGAACAGTAGAGACAGGGTGAAACAGCGCCCCCACCTGGCCAGGGTGAGTCAGCCATAATGCTAAGAACAGTAGAGACAGTGTGAAACAGCGCCCCCACCTGGCCAGGGTGAGTCCAGCCATAATGCTAAGAACAGTAGAGACAGAACAGTGAAACAGCGCCCCCACCTGGCCAGGGTGAGTCCAGCCATAATGCTAAGAACAGTAGAGACAGAACAGTGAAACAGCGCCCCCACCTGGCCAGGGTGAGTCCAGCCATAATGCTAAGAACAGTAGAGACAGGGTGAAACAGCGCCCTCACCTGGCCAGGGTGAGTCCAGCCATAATGCTAAGAACAGTAGACAGGGTGAAACAGCGCCCTCACCTGGCCAGGGTGAGTCCAGCCATAATGCTAAGAACAGTAGAGACAGGGTGAAACAGCGCCCTCACCTGGCCAGGGTGAGTCCAGCCATAATGCTAAGAACAGTAGAGACAGAACAGTGAAACAGCGCCCCCACCTGGCCAGGGTGAGTCCAGCCATAATGCTAAGAACAGTAGAGACAGAACAGTGAAACAGCGCCCTCACCTGGCCAGGGTGAGTCCAGCCATAATGCTAAGAACAGTAGAGACAGAACAGTGAAACAGCGCCCTCACCTGGCCAGGGTGAGTCCAGCCATAATGCTAAGAACAGTAGACAGGGTGAAACAGCGCCCTCACCTGGCCAGGGTGAGTCCAGCCATAATGCTAAGAACAGTAGAGACAGGGTGAAACAGCGCCCTCACCTGGCCAGGGTGAGTCCAGCCATAATGCTAAGAACAGTAGAGACAGGGTGAAACAGCGCCCTCACCTGGCCAGGGTGAGTCCAGCCATAATGCTAAGAACAGTAGAGACAGAACAGTGAAACAGCGCCCTCACCTGGCCAGGGTGAGTCCAGCCATAATGCTAAGAACAGTAGAGACAGAACAGTGAAACAGCGCCCTCACCTGGCCAGGGTGAGTCCAGCCAGTCTTTCTGGTGGAGGATCTTCTCATCTTTGGAGTGAGCGAACGCCTCCTCACAGATCCTGTCGTAGCCTGCTACCTCCTCCTAGAATATAAACACAACGTAAAACACAAACGTAAAAACACTGCTACCTCCTCCTACAACGTAAAACACAACGTAAAACACAACGTAAAAACACTGCTACCTCCTCCTACAACGTAAACACAACGTAAAACACAACGTAAAACACTGCTACCTCCTCCTACAACGTAAAACACAACGTAAAACACAACGTAAAACACTGCTACCTCCTCCTACAACGTAAAACACAACGTAAAACACTGCTACCTCCTCCTACAACGTAAAACACAACGTAAAACACAACGTAAAACACTGCTACCTCCTCCTACAACGTAAAAACACAACGTAAAACACAACGTAAAACACTGCTACCTCCTCCTACAACGTAAAACACAACGTAAAACACTGCTACCTCCTCCTACAACGTAAAACACAACGTAAAAACACTGCTACCTCCTCCTACAACGTAAAACACAACGTAAAACACTGCTACCTCCTCCTACAACGTAAAACACAACGTAAAACACTGCTACCTCCTCCTACAACGTAAACACAACGTAAAACACTGCTACCTCCTCCTACAACGTAAAACACAACGTAAAACACTGCTACCTCCTCCTACAACGTAAAACACAACGTAAAACACTGCTACCTCCTCCTACAACGTAAACACAACGTAAAACACAACGTAAAACACAACGTAAAACACTGCTACCTCCTCCTACAACGTAAAACACAACGTAAAACACAACGTAAAACACTGCTACCTCCTCCTACAACGTAAAACACAACGTAAAACACTGCTACCTCCTCCTACAACGTAAACACAACGTAAAACACAACGTAAAACACAACGTAAAACACAACGTAAAACACAACGTAAAACACTGCTACCTCCTCCTACAACGTAAAACACAACGTAAAACACAACGTAAAACACTGCTACCTCCTCCTACAACGTAAAACACAACGTAAAACACAACGTAAAACACTGCTACCTCCTCCTACAACGTAAAACACAACGTAAAACACTGCTACCTCCTCCTACAACGTAAAACACAACGTAAAACACAACGTAAAACACTGCTACCTCCTCCTAGAACAGAAACACAACGTAAAACACTGCTACCTCCTCCTACAACGTAAAACACAACGTAAAACACAACGTAAAACACTGCTACCTCCTCCTACAACGTAAACACAACGTAAAACACTGCTACCTCCTCCTACAACGTAAAACACAAAGTAAAACACTGCTACCTCCTCCTACAACGTAAAACACAACGTAAAACACTGCTACCTCCTCCTACAACGTAAACACAACGTTAAACACAACGTAAAACACTGCTACCTCCTCCTACAACGTAAAACACAACGTAAAACACTGCTACCTCCTCCTACAACGTTAAACACAACGTAAAACACTGCTACCTCCTCCTAGAACAGAAACACAACGTAAAACACAACGTAAAACACTGCTACCTCCTCCTACAACGTAAAACACAATGTAAAACACAACGTAAAAACTGCTACCTCCTCCTACAACGTAAAACACAACGTAAAACACAACGTAAAACACTGCTACCTCCTCCTACAACGTAAAACACAACGTAAAACACTGCTACCTCCTCCTACAACGTAAAACACAACGTAAAACACTGCTACCTCCTCCTAGGACAGAAACACAACGTAAAACACAACGTAAAACACAACGTAAAACACAACGTAAAACACTGCTACCTCCTCCTAGAACAAAAACACCACAAAGAGGTCTGAAACTAGATTCTAGTTTCTGATGCATGCTACATTCTAATTTCTGACACTACTGTACATTCTAGTTTCTGACACTAGATTATAGTTAAAATAAAAATACTTTATTTAGTTAAAAATAAAGTTCCTGTGTCAGTGAAAATCAGCATATTTCATGCCAAGTATCCAGTAGCCAGAATTATCTATACTTGGCTGCGGGCCCCGATTTGAAAACATGTTGTAACATGTTATAATAGAATGTTTCCTTCTAAAATAATAAATTCAAAGATTTGCGCCGCATTTAAAAAATAAATAAATAAATTCAATCGCTAAAGTATAACATGATGCTTAAAACAGCAAAACGCCAATACATACACCACATACATAAGATACATACATAAGATAAAAGTAGTGTTCATGCTGTACCTCAAACTCCTGTCTCGTGACCACTCCCTCGGCGATCAGTTTCTCTGCAAACGTTTGCAGGACATTCTTCTGCTTCTTGATCTGCTTGTACATCAGTGGCTGAGTGAACATGGGCTCATCCATCTCATTGTGTCCGTTACGCCTGTAGCACACCTAGATGACCACAGGGGGGCGTTGTTACAGGGTTATACACCTAGATGACCACAGGGGGGCGTTGTTACAGTGTTATACACCTAGATGACCACAGGGGGGCGTTGTTACAGTGTTATACACCTAGATGACCACAGGGGGGCGTTGTTACAGTGTTATACACCTAGATGACCACAGGGGGGCGTTGTTACAGGGTTATACACCTAGATGACCACAGGGGGGCGTTGTTACAGGGTTATAATAGTACATCAGCGGCTGAGTGAACATGGGCTCATCCATCTCATTGTGTCCGTTACGCCTGTAACACACCTAGATGACCACAGGAGGGCACAGGGGTGTTGTTAACAATAGACCTTTAGGTAAGCCCCTCCCCAAACTGCTATGGTCCAATCACAGCTAAGCATAAGATGTGATAGACAAATCTCTCCACCAATAGCTAACCAATATGATAAAACATTATTTTAAAACAATAAATGTCACACTTTTCCACTGCATAGGGCATGCCTTGTTGATGTTCTATTGGGGGGGCAGGAGAAAATGGCATGCCCTATGTGAGGTCAGGACCACCAGTGGTCCCTGAGAGGATTCCAGGTGGTCCCCAGACTAAATGATGGGAGGTTGGTTAACCAGATGTAACTCTTTGAGAGTGTAAACATGAAATTCTAGTTTCCGATGCTACATTTTAGTTTCTGACGCTACATTCTAGAGAGTGTAAACATGAAACCATCTCAAGAGGATTTTATTTTTACGCTCTAGAGAGTGTAAAAATGAAACCAAATGGACCCTTGATGGTCCATTTGGTTTCATGTTTACACTCTCAAGAGTTAAAATATTCATCATGTGAATTATCCCAAGTCTACACAACTAGAGAACGTAGAAGATTAATGGTCATTTTGATCTGTATGTTGGACTGTTTAGTTTTTCAAAATCTAGCAGCCTGGAATTGTGGACAAAAGTAGGCTATAATAAATCTTTAGTTTTGGGGTCTGTGGGGATACAAATGTCATCAAACGGTGGTCCTGTGTGGCTCTGAATAAATAGTGGTCTCTGGTATAATGGATTGCATTTTTAATGGATTGCATTTTATAGCGCTTTTCCAAGTGCTCAAAGCGCTTTACAACGGTCCATTCATTCATACATTGGGAAGTAGAGCGGCGAACAGTCAACGCTCAGCGTCCTAAACTTCCCACATTCACACACCAATGGAGGCGACAGGCTCACAATGACCAACTCATTGGAGGCAATTTGGGGTTCAGTGTCTTGTCCAAGGACACATCGACACATAGACAGGAGGAGCCGGGATTCGAACCGCCGACCCACGGGTCATTGGACGACCTGCTCTACCTCCTGAGCCACAGCCCCCCCCCCCCCCCAAAAACGTATCATACTCACCAGGTCCACCACCACGTCCTTGTGAAAGGTATTTCTCCACTCCGCCGCCACCTTGCACACGTACATCACAGCCTCCGGGTCGTCTGCGTTGACGTGGAAGATAGGAGCGTTGACCACCCGCGCCACGTCTGTGGGGTAGGGCGACGAGCGAGCCATCCTGGGGTCTGTAGTGAACCCGATCTGTACCCGAGAGAGAGAGGAGGTTTATTTAGGGGTAGGGGGACCAGCGAGCCATCCTGGGGTCTGTAGTGAACCCAATCTGTACCCAGAGATAGAGAGGAGGTTTATTTAGGGGTAGGGGGAGGAGCGATGAAGCCGCACCCATACCATTTTCGGTTCCAGGACTTTTATTAATCAAGTAAAGCATCAATAATAACATCAGTTGTTGTTGAAGTTGCAACAGACAGGCAGCATGCATAAAGCTAAAGGTCTGACTCAGAGAGTTTTCTGTTTTCAATGATGAAATGCTGTTGGTTTAGTGGTGACACAGCTGTAGTTAGTTAGCAGCAGTAGTAGTGTTTCACATCATTTTAAATAGAAGCACTTTAATTTGAAATATCTTGGGTTGTTTTGCATGCCATCGTGGTGGGGGGGGGGGGGGGGGGGGGGGGGGGGCAGACTGGGTATTTAGTGGGGCATTGCCCCCCCCCATGCCCATGCCTAGATCCGCCCCTGCCCGAGATAGAGGAGGAGGTTTACTCTTGTGAACCCTGATATGTACTAGGACAGGGGTGTCAAACCCAAACGAAGAGTGGGCCAAAATGGAAAGATCGGTTCAAGTCGAGGACCGGAGATACCGGTCTGTGTTTCAACACCGGTTTACGATGACGTCACTGTCAAACAGCAAAAAAAGTCATTTTCCATCAAAAATCAATGTCTCTTAATGGCAAGATAATTGTAAAGATGAAACTGCCTGCATTAAAAACTGTTTTAAGTTTTAATGAAAAATAGCAGGTGTTCACGTCTCATAGCGCGCCACAGAGTGGCGCGCTATGAGACGTGAACACCTGCTATTTTTCAGGAAAATCTTTTCTTCTATGATCCTCACCAAGTGCTGCTTTCATAGTTAATTGAGAAAGTAAATGAGACTGAGTTGAGGAAGTAAAACAATTAGTTGCATTCATTTCTTATCATGGTGTGTGTAATATACCAGAGAGCCAGTTCTAATACTAATTCAATATCATCCCGCGGGCCGAAGATAATTCATTCACGGGCCTGATTTGGCTCCCGGGCCTTGAGTTTGACATGTGTACTAGGAGGGCGTTTACTGAACCCTGAACCAAATGGACCCTTGCGGGTCCATTTGGTTTCATGTTTACACTCTCAAGAGTTAAAATATTCATCATGTGAATTATCCCAAGTCTACACAACTAGAGAATGTAGAAGATTAATGGTCATGTTGATCTGTATGTTGGACTGTTTGGTTTCCCAAATCCAGCCTGGAATTGTGGACAAAAGCAAAAAATAAATCTTTAGATTTGGGGTCTTAGATTTGGGGTCACACACACACCATCAAATGTGTGTGTGTGTGTGTGTGTGTGTGTGTGTGTGTGTGTGTGTGTGTGTGTGTGTGTGTGTGTGTGTGTGTGTGTGAGTGTGTGTGAGTGTGCGTGTGTGTGTGTGTGTGTGTGTGTGTGTGTGCGTGTGTGTGTGTGCGTGCGTGCGTGCGTTACCTGGTTATTCACCACTACATGTATAGTTCCATGTGTGGAGTATGATGGAAGGTGTGTGTGTGTGTGTGTGTGTGTGTGTGTGTGTGTGTGCGCGCGCGCGTGCGTGCGTGCGTGCGTGCGTGCGTGCGTGCGTGTGTGTGTGTGTGTGTGTGTGTGTGTTACCTGGTTATTGACCACTACATGTATGGTTCCATGTGTGGAGTATGATGGAAGGTCTGACAGATGAAACGTTTCATAGACGATTCCCTGACCAGAGAACGCTGCGTCTCCATGGAGAAGAACCGACATCACCTGGAGAGAGATGAGGGGGTCCCTCAGTTTAATAAACACTTAAAACAACCACTGACATCACCTAGAGGGAGATGAGGTGGTCCCTCAGTTTAATAAACACTTTAAACATGTACTCCTAGATCAGTGGTCCTAGCTTCTGACACTAGATTCTAGTTTCTGACACTAGATTCTAGTTTCTGACACTAGATTCTAGTTTCTGACACTAGATTCTAGTTTCTGACGCTAGATTCTAGTTTCTGACACTAGATTCTAGTTTCTGACACTAGATTCTAGTTTCTGACACTATATTCTAGTTTCTGACGCTATATTCTAGTTTCTGACGCTAGATTCTAGTTTCTGACATTAGATTGTAGTTTCTGACGCTAGATTCTAGTTTCTGACGTTAGATTCTAGTTTCTGACGCTAGATTCTAGTTTCTGACGCTAGATTCTAGTTTCTGACGTTAGATTCTAGTTTCTGACGCTAGATTCTAGTTTCTGACGTTAGATTCTAGTTTCTGACACTAGATTCTAGTTTCTGACACTAGATTCTAGTTTCTGACACTAGATTCTAGTTTCTGACGCTAGATTCTAGTTTCTGACATTAGATTCTAGTTTCTGACGCTAGATTCTAGTTTCTGACGCTAGATTCTAGTTTCTGACGTTAGATTCTAGTTTCTGACGCTAGATTCTAGTTTCTGACATTAGATTCTAGTTTCTGACGTTAGATTCTAGTTTCTGACACTAGATTCTAGTTTCTGACACTATATTCTAGTTTCTGACACTAGATTCTAGTTTCTGACACTAGATTCTAGTTTCTGACACTAGATTCTAGTTTCTGGCACTAGATTCTAGTTTCTGACACTAGATTCTAGTTTCTGGCACTATATTCTAGTTTCTGACACTAGATTCTAGTTTCTGACACTAGATTCTAGTTTCTGACACTAGATTCTAGTTTCTGACGCTAGATTCTAATTTCTGACGCTAGATTCTAGTTTCTGACGCTAGATTCTAGTTTCTGACGCTAGATTCTAGTTTCTGACCCTAGATTCTAGTTTCTGACGCTAGCTTACAAAAAAAACTTAAAAAAAATACTTTGGCGGGAAAGGCGGGTTTGGCAGTAAAACTGTTAAGCAGGGACCCTTTTAAGTCTCAGTGGTGGTCCCTGGTTTAAATAAAGGTCTAATAATTACCCTCTTCCCCTGGGTGTCTCCGCAGTAGAACTGCTCTGCCTTGGTCTTTCCCTGGACCACTGGGTCCACAGCCTCCAGGTGAGAGGGGTTTGCTACCAGAGACAGGGTGATGGTACGGTCCGTTACACGGTTGATCCTCCGGTGGTACATGCCCAGGTGGTACTTCACATCTCCAGAACCCTGAGGAGACAACACAGGGGGTTCAACAGGTGGTCCGGGGACCACCAGTGGTCCCAGAGAGGGTTCCAGGTGGTCCCCAGGCTAAATGATGGACAGTTCATTAAAGAGGGGATGCTGTGATTTTTGTATTTTTTCCAATTTTGTACATGTTTAAGAGGTGACAGTATGTAAATAGACCCTTGGTGTGTTTTTATGTGCAATGATGTCTTCCCTTTGTATTTAGGGTTTCTTCCTGGGGGCTGAACCTTTCCAGTTAAACGTACCAATGAAAACAACTTCAATATAGTGACATCACATGCTCAGCCCCTCCCCTAACTCCTCCCCCTTTATCATGCAACTAAAGCTGTGGGCGTGGCTTCAGGTGGATCTCCACCCATCACCACCCACCAGGAAAACCAGGCATACTTAATGAACTGGCTGGGTGGAATCATAAAAATGACAGTTTAACAAACACTGTACACTTTTTGCGAAAAAAATAAAATAAAAAAATCTTACGTTTCGTATAACATTAATACCTGATGATCATGTTTTAGGGTAGACAAAATTCATGGCACTCCATCTTTAACCAGATGTAACTCTTGAGAGCCTAAACATGAAACCAAATGGACGGCAAGGGTCCATTTGGTTTCATGTGAATTATCCCAAGTCTACACAACTAGAGAATGTAGAAGATTAATGGTCATTTTGATCTGTATGTTGGACTGTTTGGTTTCCCCAAATCCAGCCTGGATGGAATTGGGGTCTGTGGGGCCAAAATGTCATCAAATGCTGGTCCTCCGTGGCTCAAATTCTGAATAAATAGTGGGCCCTGGTATGAAAAAGGTTGAAAACCACTGGTCTATAACCACATCCCTCTCTCCCGGTGGTTTTCAACCTCCCTATAGATGATAATGATCATTTCCAGCTGATCAACCAGAAGGACAGCAGCCATGTCTGTTGTAGTTTATCAACCAGAAGGACAGCAGCCATGTCTGTTGTAGTTTATCAACCAGAAGGACAGCAGCCATGTCTGTTGTAGTTTATCAACCAGAAGGACAGCAGCCATGTTTGTTGTAGTTTATCAACCAGAAGGACAGCAGCCATGTTTGTTGTAGTTCATCAACCAGAAGGACAGCAGCCATGTCTGTTGTAGTTTATCAACCAGAAGGACCGCAGCCATGTTTGTTGTAGTTTATCAACCAGAAGGACAGCAGCCATGTCTGTTGTAGTTTATCAACCAGAAGGACAGCAGCCATGTTTGTTGTAGTTTATCAACCAGAAGGACAGCAGCCATGTTTGTTGTAGTTCATCAACCAGAAGGACAGCAGCCATGTTTGTTGTAGTTCATCAACCAGAAGGACAGCAGCCATGTTTGTTGTAGTTCATCAACCAGAAGGACAGCAGCCATGTTTGTTGTAGTTCATCAACCAGAAGGACAGCAGCCATGTTTGTTGTAG
>CM076985.1:47730149-47790149 GCA_039105355.1 Benthosema pterotum
GCCACTAGTGCATTTTGGATCTTGTCCTCCAGGCCACTAGGTGGCGCAGGCCACCGGGAAAACTCCCTGTACTCCAGATGACCAATCCGCCCCTGCTTCTGTCCCTCAAATGAACAATTTGGATCTTGGTCACCCTACCTGTGTGAGGCATGCCCGTGTTATTTCAGTGCCAAAAGAAAATTCAAATTGGTTCTTAACTTGCATCGTTTTTGTTCACCACAAAACATGATGTCACATGTTTTTTTTTAACTTGTATTTTTTTTTTTGCACCACAAAAATGTAATTCACCTTATTTTACGAATTGTAAAAATGCAAATCCTGTTTTACAACTGCCAACTTTCTACAAATTCTCAAATGTGGTCATATATCGATGACACACGTTTTTTTTTACTATTTTTTTCTACACATTTAAACAACTTGCAGCACATTAATTACAAGTTGCAATATTTCAGATCTTTTACAGATATACAAATCTGCCAGGCACAAGTTAAAACTGTTTGAGATTTTAGTGCCAAAAAGTAGCCATACATTATTTCTTAACTTGCATCGTTTTTGTTCACCACAAAACATGGTGCCACACGTTTTCCCTAACTTGTATGCTTGTGGTGTACCCTATGCTTGTAGGGTTAGGATTAGGGTTAGGGTGTGAAACATACCTGTGGGGCATGCCCATGATCACACTCTCCACTCCACTCTCACTGGACTTGTCTATGATGGTCTTCAGGGCAGGGATCAGAGACTCACATCCTTCCAGACCAAACCGTTTCTCTGAAGACCATTTCCTCTGGAGGAACTCCTCGAACCTGCAGAGAATAAACACACAATATTATTATGGATCTATGTCCAGTGTTGCCAACTGCCAAAATCTAAAAATCCACTAGAATGCGCTAGAGACAATGGTTTAAATATGGGTTTCAACCACTTTCATACCAAGTCCCACTATTTATTCTGCATTTTAGCCACAGAGGACCACCTGATGTTGAGTTTAGTCTCTCTGACTAATTTAGGAGAAATAAACTGTCAAAATGTTGCTCAAAATAGCAATTCTTCTACATTTTCTAAATGTCTAGATTCTTGAAAATTAGGTAATTCAGAATTAATTAAAATCTTAGAGACCTTACAGATCTATAAAGGTCCATTTGGTTACCAATGATCCTTTCTAGGAAGGAAGGAGGACAATATCAAAGAAGGAAAAATGGTGAAAATGAGGGTTTTATCTCTGGTGCCTGTCAACCATCTCACCAGGAAAAAAGCACTAGATTTTCTGTCAGGAGTTTTTCACTAATGTTGGCGGGGGGTCTGGAAAAAAGCTAAATATAGCGACAATAGCTGGTTAGACTGGTATATTCACCATAGTGTCAACCCCTTACCCCTGTGTCTGATCACTGGTTAGACTGGTATATTCACCATAGTGTCAACCCCTTACCCCTGTGTCTGATCACTGGTTAGACTGGTATATTCACCATAGTGTCAACCCCTTACCCCTGTGTCTGATCGCTGGTTAGACTGGTATATTCACCATAGTGTCAACCCCTTACCCCTGTGTCTGATCACTGGTTAGACTGGTATATTCACCATAGTGTCAATCCCTTACCCCTGTGTCTGATCGCTGGTTAGACTGGTATATTCACCGTAGTGTCAACCCCTTACCCCTGTGTCTGATCGCTGGTTAGACTGGTATATTCACCATAGTGTCAACCCCTTACCCCTGTGTCTGATCGCTGGTTAGACTGGTATATTCACCATAGTGTCAACCCCTTACCCCTGTGTCTGATCGCTGGTTAGACTGGTATATTCACCATAGTGTCAACCCCTTACCCCTGTGTCTGATCACTGGTTAGACTGGTATATTCACCATAGTGTCAACCCCTTACCCCTGTGTCTGATCACTGGTTAGACTGGTATATTCACCATAGTGTCAACCCCTTACCCCTGTGTCTGATCACTGGTTAGACTGGTATATTCACCATAGTGTCAACCCCCTGTGTCTGATCACTGGTTAGACTGGTATATTCACCATAGTGTCAACCCCTTACCCCTGTGTCTGATCACTGGTTAGACTGGTATATTCACCATAGTGTCAACCCCTTACCCCTGTGTCTGATCACTGGTTAGACTGGTATATTCACCATAGTGTCAATCCCTTACCCCTGTGTCTGATCGCTGGTTAGACTGGTATATTCACCATAGTGTCAACCCCTTACCCCTGTGTCTGATCGCTGGTTAGACTGGTATATTCACCATAGTGTCAACCCCTTACCCCTGTGTCTGATCCCCCCCCCAGACAACAGATCTCCTGACCTGGTGGACCGGATCATCCTCTCCAGCAGAACTCTCTTCTCCTCCACGGTGAACTGGGTGGAGATCCCTGGAGTCTCAAACTTCTGACGGATCCACTGGCACTGTTCAACGTCGTTGATGAACATGTACTCTACACCGATGTGCTGGCAGTACGCCATCTGGAGGGAGAGAGAGACAGAGAGAGAGAGAGACACAGAGAGAGACACAGAGAGAGAGAGAGAGAGAGAGAGATGAACATGTACTCTACACCGATGTGCTGGCAGTACGCCATCTGGAGGGAGGGGAGGGGATTGCTCTGTAAAACACTTTGAGCTGCATTACAGGTCCATTCCAAAAAATTAGAATATCAACGAAAAGTTGGTTTATTTCCACAATTCCATTCAAAATCCCGAACTTTCATTAATTATAGATCCAGTGCTCACATTGTAAATGATTTCAAGTATTTGTTTGTTTATTTTTACACAATTTTGGCTTCCAGCTCATAAAACCCACCAAATCAGGATTTCAAAAAATTAGAATATTTTATGAGACAACTAAAACATGTGTTTTAAACAAGAAATGTTGACTATCTGAAAAGTATATTAATGTATGCAGTTAATACTTGGTCTGGGCTACTTTTTGAGCAATATTGCGATTACGATTAATTTGCGATTATTTTTTAAAAGAGTCCAGTTTCGGTTTAAATCTTTACCATGTACATTAAAAACGTATTTTAACATTACCAATACCAAAAGACAGTCATTTACTTCTCTGAATAAGGATAAAAGATATGAATTGCTTCCAACAGGCATCATATTTATTTTCCAAGTACATTCTTCACAACACACTGTCTGGAATTGGAAATCAACAGGTGCATGTTCTGTTTCTGAACAACCTGTGGAAGTACAACTTCTTTTCTTACTGAACAAAATATTTTGAAATTTATCAAGAAATATCAGAATAGCCAGGTAGATACTGCAGATCTTCTAAACTCAATAAGACCTGAGGCCGATTCTTTAAGTGTCTTTAAACTGTTTTCTGAAAAACTATTTAGCTTGCCAGACATCAACATCAGTATAATAAAAGTATTTCTAGATGCTCTGGATTCGCCCATTTATGGACAGGCACCATAAACGGGCGCCTATAGTGGAAAGGACCCCACATCATCCCCCAGCGCAGCGTTATGAATCCCACCGCAGTTGTTAGCCATTACTGGCAATCACAGCGTGGGGAGCGTTCCTAGAACTGCGGTGGGGTTCATAATGTCGCTCCCGCAGCCTTTAGCGCTAGTAAAGTTTGAAAGCTGAAAGAAACTTAAAACCAGCTAAAACAGAGGAGATGAATAAACGTGTGTCATGGGACTCGGTATGCAACTGCATGGTAATCAGTGAGCGCTGGATGCATTGCAAGAAAAGACGTTCGCTCGTTGCGATGCGAGAATGTGATTCAATGGACGTATACGGTACGGGTTTCTATGGCAACGGAATATACACATACAACCAAGGCTGCACGTGGACGCTGTCACTGGATAGGGGTGAGTGATGAACGTACTCGTAAATAAATAGCGGCGTTCACGGCGCGTTGCAGCGTCGCAAGGCGATTAAATAATGCGGAAGGATGCGGACGGATCAACAATGTGCGTGTGCGGATTTCGGATGGGAAAAAAGCTCATTCGCTGATGTCTAATAGAAATATTAAAAATCGCGGCCCTTGCGATTCACAAATCGCATTTTTTCAAATCGCGATTTCGGTTTAAAAACGATTAATCGTTCAGCCTTACTACTTAGAACAAATTATTTCATTAATGGGGCGTGGCATGGAGGTGATCAACCTGTGGCACTGTTGAGGTGTTATGGAAGCCCAGTTTTGCTTCAATAACAGCCATAAATTAATTTGTATTGTTCAATCTTATGTCTCACACCTTCCTCTTGACAATACAACCCAGATTCTCTGTTGGGTTAAAGTCAGGACAGTTGGCAGGTCAGTTAAGCGCAGTAATACCATGGTCAGTACAGCAGCTACTAGTAGTTTTAGCTCTGTGGGCAGGTGCCAAATTGAGCTGGAAAGGAAAATTAGCTTCTCCATGAAGCTTGTCAACATACCAAAGCATAGGGTACTCTAAAAGAAGAAATCATTTACAATATGAGCACTGGATCTATAATTAATGAAAGTTTGGGATTTTGAATGTAATTGTGGAAATAAACCAACTTGCTTTATATTCTAATTTTTTGGAATGGATCTGTATATGTCATGGAAGGTGCTCCACAAATACAGTTTATAATTATTAAGTGTGTTGCATACCTCCAGGCGTCGTATGATCTCTCTGAGGGGCAGAGCACTGTCACTGCCTCCAATGAAGGTGGTTGTGGGTAAACGGAACACTTTGTCCAGGTCTGACTCCTCCAGTCCATAGACACCTAGAGAGACACAGGGAAGAGACACATCACTATCAGAGACACATCACTATCAGAGACACATCACTATTAGAGACACATCACTATCAGAGACACATCACTATAAGAGACACATCACTATCAGAGACATATCACTATCACAGAGACACATCACTATCAGAGACACATCACTATCAGAGACACATCACTATCACAGAGACACATCACTATCACAGAGACACATCACTGTCAGACACATCACTATCACAGAGACACATCACTATCAGAGACACATCACTATCAGAGACACATCACTATCACAGAGACACATCACTATCAGACACATCACTATCACAGAGACACACCACTGTCAGACACATCACTATCAGACACATCACTATCAGACACATCACTATCAGAGACACATCACTATCAGACACATCACTATCACAGAGACACATCACTATCAGACACATCACTATCACAGAGACACATCACTATCAGACACATCACTATCACAGAGACACATCACTATCAGACACATCACTATCACAGAGACACATCACCGTCAGAGACACATCACTGTCAGAGACACATCACTATCACAGAGACACATCACTATCAGAGACACATCACTGTCAGAGACACATCACTATCACAGAGACACATCACTATCAGACACATCACTATCACAGAGACACATCACTGTCAGAGACACATCACTGTCAGAGACACATCACTATCACAGAGACACATCACTATCAGAGACACATCACTATCACAGAGACACATCACTATCACAGAGACACATCACTATCACAGAGACACATCACTATCACAGAGACACATCACTGTCAGAGACACATCACTTTCAGAGACACATCACTATCACAGAGACACATCACTGTCAGAGACACATCACTGTCAGAGACACATCACTGTCAGAGACACATCACTATCACAGAGACACATCACTGTCAGAGACACATCACTATTAGAGACACATCACTATCAGAGACACATCACTATCAGAGACACATCACTATTAGAGACACATCACTATCAGAGACACATCACTGTCAGAGACACATCACTATCACAGAGACACATCACTATCAGACACATCACTATCAGAGACACATCACTATCAGAGACACATCACTATCAGACACATCACTATCAGACACATCACTATCAGACACATCACTAATATAGACACCTAGAGAGACACAGGGAAGAGACACATCACTATCAGAGACACATCACTATCAGACACATTTTATCATAGACACCTGGAGAGAGGAGAGACACCATGAGGACAGGACAGGGTGGGATTGACCACTGGGCGTACAGGGAGGTCTCCTGGTGGGCCACGACCCGTAGGGGGGGGGGGGGGGGGGGGGGTATCACGATATCATTAAAAGCACTGGTTTTCAACCTTTTTGATCCCAGGGCCCACTATGCATTACGAATTTTGAGCCACGGAGGACCACCATTTGAGGACATTTTAGCCCCACAGACCCCAAAACTAAAGATTTATTTTGCTTTTCGGTCCACAATTCCAGGCTGGATTTGGGAAACCAAACAGTCCAACATACAGATCAAAATGACCATTAATCTTCTACATTTTCTTGAGGCAATTTAGATGAATATTTTAACTCTTGGTACATCTGGTTAACCAACTATACCAGGTAGAACAGGTCCATCACACGCTGGTTGTGGTGGGCCAGTCTAGGCCAAATCGTGCTAAAAATGTCCGGGACGATTTTTCGCCCAGTCCGCCACTGGACAGTGGAAACCAGAGGAGACAGCAGGAGGACAACCTGTCACAATGACCAGGGGTGGATCTAGGCATGGGCATCAAATTAAAGTGCTTAGAATTAAAAAAAAAAAGAGGTCAGCCTGCTATCTTATGTGCTCTTATAACAAATAACAAGGAGAGAACAGGCTGTGTGTGTGTGTGTGTGTGTATGTGTGTGTGTGTGTGTGTGTGTGTGTGTGTGTGTGTGTGTGTGTGTGTGTGTGTGTGTGTGTGTGTGTGTGTGTGTGTGTGTGTGTGTGTGTGTGTGTGTGTGTGTGTGTGTGTGTGTGTGTGTCTCAGGCTACATGCAGTAGGTCCAGGTAGTGATGGCATGTTACTGGGAAAATCTATTAAGTTACTTTCGAAAAGATGTAGCTAAGCTACACTACAAGCTATCCGCAGAAAATTGTAGCAAGCTACACTACAAGATACACGACGAAAGTACTACATCAACACTATAAATGTATATCTCAACTTAATGTGCAAGTTTCTAAATAATAATAATAATAATAATAAAATAATATAAATAGAAATCATAAGGGTTTTAACATAGGATGGTGGCTAAGTTTTGGGGTGTATATTAGAGGTTTTCTACCCATTAAAAATGGGCGGAATTAGAAAATGTGTGTGTGAAAATGTAGAAAGCTACACTCTTTGTTACTCGAAACAAGTAGTGTAGCTTCACTACAAGCTACTGTAGCTTAGCTACTTGTAACAAGTCACTGCCCATCACTGCGTCCAGGAGATGGCATTGATAATCAACCTGCTGGAGGATATTATCACTTGATAACAGTCCAAGTGGGCGAAGCGTCAATACACTGCCGTGTGTAAAGCATTGGATACAAGGTGCAATGTTTAAATGACCATTTATAACCACAATGAGCCTGACTGATAACACCTGACTTGATGACCATCACTGAGCGGTCCCTGAGTGGTCCCTGAGTGGTCCCTGAGTGGTCCCTGAGTGGTCCCTCTGACACACACTGACCATGTGGAATCCTAACATGCACTAACATTTGATGATGTTCCAGTGGTTAAGATAACGCTGATCATTTTACAGTGGGGGGGATTAAAAATACATGTACACGCAGCGAACACGCACACACACACACACACACATGCACAATAAACACACCACACACCACACACCCACACAACACACACACACGCAGTGAACACGCCCACACACACACACACACACACACACACACACACACACACACACACACACACACATGCACAATAAACACAGCACACACACTGAACTCGTGTTGTGTTCTGAACCTTGATAAAAGATGTGATAAGAGTACAGCATGTTTCCTTCCTCCCTTCCTTCCTCGCTAGGAAGGCGCTAGGAAAGGATAAACTAGGAAGAAATAAATAAGGTTCGCACACTGGACTGAAGCTCCGAATTAAAGGTGTTTATTTCACCATAGAGACGATGACGTTTCGAGCCAAACGGCTCTTCATCAGAACTCTGACCTTATTTATTTCTTCCTAGTTTGTTTTTGATGTTCAACTTCAACAACAACTGATGTTATTATTGATGCTTTACTTGTAAAGCATCAATAAACGTCCTGGAACTGAAAATGTTATGAGGTCGCCTCCCATAACATTTTCTCCTGCCCTCCCCATTGGAAAATGTTACATCCGCCCTGACACACACACACACACACACACACACACACACACACACACACACACACACACACACACACACACACACACACACACACACACACACACACACACACACACACACACACACACACACACACCACGCACAGCAGTCATGCTGTCCAGTGAGTTGAGTTCTAAACCTTCATAAAAGATAAGAGAGATGTTTATTTTTTACAGTGTAATAAAAGCTGTGAATGGTGAGTAAGACAAACTGTGGATCCAAGACAGTGAAGTCATTATTTAACCACTTTTTAAAGTCCTTTTTAATACTGGGTGGGTTAAAGTTGTACCATTTTCAAAATATTGTTCTATGGACCACTGAACCTCAACTCCTACAATTCCACGACGTTATCGTCCGATAAGAGGTTTTGAAACTAAATGTCATAAAAATATTCATATCGTTTAAAATATTATAAAAACATTTTTTTTTATAATCCAATCAGGATGAGAGGATAGAGCCTTCCTCCAATCATGATGGAGTGGGGGCGGGTGTTAGTGTCACTGAATGCGCCTTTATTTTATTTTATTTTATTTTATTTTATTTTATTTTATTTTATTTTGTTTTGTTTGTTTTGTTTTGTTTTGTTTTGTTTTGTTTTGTTTTGTTTTGTTTTGTTTTGTTTTGTTTTGTTTTGTTTTTTCCTGCATATATCAGTATTGTAAATTAAGATTTGGACAATATCGGGACATCACTGCAAGAGACTTTGTCTCAATGTGTTTTTTAATAGTTTTCAAATAAAAATATCAGAAAAAATCATCAGGTAAAAATCAAGGACCACCAGTGGTCCTTGAGAGGGTTCCAGGTGGTCCCCATGCAGGCTAAATGATGGAAAGTTGGTTAACCAGATGTAACTCTTTGAGAGCGTAAACATGAAACCAAATGGACCCGCAAGGGTTAGCACTAGATTTTCTGCCAGGAGTTTTTCACTAATTTTGTCGCTATAGGGGGGTCTGGAAAAAAGCAAAATATAGCGACAAATGTGGCAAGTTGGCAGCACTGCCACAAGCCAGCCTGGTGATGACCACTACACTAGTCTGCAGTTCAAATATGATTCTTTTTGGGGGAAACCAGTGGTGTAACACTAGTGTAAAGCAGGCATGTATACCTGAACATTCCACTTCACTACAAAAGCCTTTGTCTGACAGAGAGAGTTGAGGGAACAAAGCATCTCCACACAGCGTTCTGACAGAGAGAGTTCAGGGAACAAAGCATCTCCACACAGCGTTCTGACAGAGAGAGTTGAGGGAACAAAGCATCTCCACACAGTGTTCTGACAGAGAGAGTTGAGGGAACAAAGCATCTCCACACAGTGTTCTGACAGAGAGAGTTGAGGGAACAAAGCATCTCCACACAGCGTTCTGACAGAGAGAGTTGAGGGAACAAAGCATCTCCACACAGTGTTAAAACAATACAGAGCAGGTCAGAGAGGTCAGTAGAGGTCATGTTCTGTACCCTGACCACAGGTCATGGTCATGTTCAGGGGCGGATGTAACATTTCCCAATTGGGGGGCAGGAGTAAATGGTATGGGTGTGGCTTCATCGCCCGTGATGAAGCCACATGCTTTACTTGACTAAAAGTTATTAGTCAAGTAAAGCATCAATAATAACATCAGTTGTTGTTGAAGTTGCAACAGACACGCAGCATGCATAAAGCTAAAGGTCTGACTCAGAGAGTTTTCTGTTTTCAATGATGAAATGCTGTTGGTTTAGTGGTGACACAGCTGTAGTTAGTTAGTAGCAGTAACTGAACCTCACCAACGTTCTGGAAGCTACAGGGAGCGACACCACAATGATTATTGTGTTTCTGAAGGGGATTCTACCGTTATCAGTAGATAAGATCACAGTTATCACGTTGTCATCAGCAGGAGTTTTTCGTCTCAGTATGGCCATGCTCTGCAGTCTGAGACGCAAAACCCCCTAGACCCCTCCAACCGTAACCCTAATCCTAAATGCCTGATTTAGGATTTAGGCTTAGGGTTACGGTTGGAGGGGTCTAGGGGTTTTGCTACAAACATTGCTACGCCCTTCTCTAAACCTACCCCTAAACCTAACTGCAAGCAGATTTGACTGTTATCAGTGGATAAGATCACAGTTGTCATCTTATCAGTGAGTAGGCTCCAGACAACATGCTGTCATCGATAAAATGGTGCTGATAAGCAGCCTGCTGGGAATTATCGCTTGATAACAGTAGAACAGGGTGCCTCACCAACGTTCTGGAAGCTACATGGAGCGTCATCAAAGTCCACACAGCTGATGTCCAGCGGGTCCAGTTTGGCGATGTGGTGACCGCGAACCTGAAACACACGGGTTAGGTTTTAGTCACGTTTTAGTCACCTGGAATGTTTTACTGTTAGTAATAGTTACAGTCGACTAAATATCATGACTTTTTTGTGTACTAAATCTACAGTTGAACTTGTTGACTAAAGCGTATTTTTCCATGGGCTAACTCACATGATGAATATTTTAAATCTTGAGTTTACGTTCTCAAAGAGTTACATCTGGTTAACCAACTTTCCATCATTTAGCCTGGGGACCACCTGGAACCCTCTCAAGGACCTCTGGTGGTCCCCGGACCACTGATAAAGTATAACATATAGTGCGTACGGACCTGATAAGCTCGTATGAGTGTCTGCACAGACAGATGATCTTCCACCAGTTTGGTGACGTCAGGCTGTGACCTCACTAGAGCCTGCTGGCCGCTGACCAATCCCTGAGTCCCGCCAGGCAGCGGAGGGCTCTGATAGGCTGCCCCGGGGGGAGCCCCGCCCAGCGGCGGAGGGCTCTGATAGGCTGTCCCGGGGGGAGCCCCGCCCAACGGCGGAGGGCTCTGATAGGCTGCCCCGGGGGGAGCCCCGCCCAGCGGCGGAGGGCTCTGATAGGCTGCCCCGGGGGGAGCCCCGCCCAGCGGCGGAGGGCTCTGATAGGCTGCCCCGGGGGGAGCCCCGGCGTTGGCGTTGCGGAAGAAAACGTCCCAAGACTGAAAGAGGAGAAGAGAAGAGAATTAGAGTTTCTGAATAAAATAATATTCAAAGATTTGCACCACGTTTTCACGATTTTTCAAAAATAGCAGAGATACAAGCTCACAGCGCGCCATTCGGTGGCGCGCTATGAGCTTGTAGATCTGCTATTTTTCAATAGTTAAAACACAATAACACAACCATTGTGTCCTGTCTAGATTTCTAGTTTCTGAATAACATAATATTCAAAGATTTGCACCACGTTTTCACGATTTTTCAAAAATAGCAGAGATACAAGCTCACAGCGCGCCACTCGGTGGCGCGCTGTGAGCTTGTAGATCTGCTATTTTTCAATAGTTAAAACATAATGCTTAGAACACCAAAACACGTTCAGTACACTAAGGGTTAAAGGTGCTTACAGTAACAAATTGCTCATTCTAATTCATTTTCAACAGGACCGGTGTTTTGTGCTCAGAAAACGACCTGCGATAAAGAGAGTGTGTAACGTCGGTCGTTTATCGCGCGGCGTCCAGTGATGTGTGTTGCGTGCTGTGTTGCTCGTTTCGTGCACACACACGTGATGTTTTTGAAAGCTCAATCCAGTGAGATTTTTAAAACGCCTGGTGTTAATCGACGGGCGATTTTCTTTATGACGGCACTGGAGAGAGAATCGAGAATCACCGCGTTTATGCGGACGTTTATCGTTGCCGTCTGGAAAGCCCTTTAAAAAGATTTTTGAATCTTTATGAAATGTCTACTTTATCATGTCCACAACATCTCTAAAGGTGATGACAGTAAAATGTTTACTTTATCATGTCCACAACATCTCTAAAGGTGATGACAGTAAAATGTTTACTTTATCATGTCCACAACATCTCTAAAGGTGATGACAGTAAAATGTTTACTTTATCATGTCCACAACATCTCTAAAGGTGATGACAGTAAAATGTTTACTTTATCATGTCCACAACATCTCTAAAGGTGATGACAGTAAAATGTTTACTTTATCATGTCCACAACATCTCTAAAGGTGATGACAGTAAAATGTTTACTTTATCATGTTCACAACATCTCTAAAGGTGATGACAGTAAAATGTTTACTTTATCATGTTCACAACATCTCTAAAGGTGATGACAGTAAAATGTTTACTTTATCATGTTCACAACATCTCTAAAGGTGATGACAGTAAAATGTTTACTTTATCATGTTCACAACATCTCTAAAGGTGATGACAGTAAAATGTTGACTCACGCCTAGAGTCTGCGCCATTGTAGCGACAGGCGACTTGCATTCACCTCAATTTTGAAAATGTTCATGTTTTGGACACTTTGCAACACTGCATCTTTCGTCATATGCAATGTAATTTTGGACACACTAAGAGGAATTGTAATAGATGTGAGTAACATGAAATTCTTACAAAAGATTATGATGATGAACAGGGAGGTATATAATGCAGCAGTAATGAGGATACATGGAATATGGATGGGGACAGTGGTAATACATGTATAGGCAAAGGTCTGTGCAACATAAACCCTAACAAAGAATAAGACATAGTTGGAACTGTTTGTATAGCAGTGGACTCCAGTGAAAATTGGAAACGCCAATATACAGGTATAAGGCAGAGGGCAGTGTGTATGACATACACATATGTCACACACATTGATGGTGGCATCCTATAGTATGGGGCCCGTAGTTGAGGGATACCTAAAGTTGAGATAGTGATAGGAACCAAATGGGCCCTTGGGTCGGTAACTCAGTGTACAAATGGAACCAAATGGACCCGCTAGAGGTGTTGTACACAATCAGAGACAGTTACATTAACAGTGGTTGCACAATATAAATTGAGGGTCACAGAAAGAGAATTGGCATTAAAGGCGAATTCCGGCCCAAACGTTTTTTTTTTTTTTTATGTTTATTTGCAGTTAATTTTTTTGAAAAAGTGGTCCAGGTGTTATTTTGTGAAAACACTCCTTTACGGCTGTTTCCCCTACCCCAAAATAAGCTTATAATGGGGCCAATGGGCGTTGTGCAAGTTCACCTATATACATCGCTCCAAAATGCATTTTTTTTGCTATTGTGTGTCCACCATGTCAGTAGTGAGTTAACACTCACACTTTCACTTTTGGTTCAGCAGTGATCCAGCTGTCTCAAAAGCTGGGGGCGTGGCACATGGTTTATGGCTGAACCACTGCTGAAACAAAAGTGAAAGTGTGAGTGTTAACACACTACTGACATGGTGGAGACACAATATTTAGCAAAAAAAATGCATTTTGGAGCGATGTGTGAACTTGCACAACACCCATTGGCCCCATTATAAGCTTATTTTAGGGTAGGGGAAACAGCCATAAAGGAGTATTTTCACAAAATAAGACCTGGACCACTTAAATTTTTTTTTTTTTTAAATAACGGCAAATAAAGATTAAAAAAAAAAAAAAAACGTTTGGGCCGGAATTCTCCTTTAAATGGGGTGTGTGTAGCCAAATTCATGTCAACTGGGGGTCCTTGCAATAAAAATGAACACTGCAAGAGCTTTAAAATGTTCTCTTATAGGGTCCATTGTGGGGGTCTGTGTAGCCTAATTGATGTTAAACTGGGGGTCCTTGCGATTAAAATGAAGACTGGGAGAGCTTTAAAATGCTCTCTTAATGGGTCCATTGGGGGTCCTTAGAATGTAAAAGTTTGTATGTTGTCGTGAAATGTAGCTACTATCCAACTAAACTTATATATTGTTATGATTAATACTGCTATGCAAAGATATGCACGTGTGCTTGGAGGATGGAATGTGTAGTATAGGCCTACGTCAGTGTACATGAAGACGCACACACACAGCACACCCAGGCACACACCGTGCGCGTGGTTAATAATATGCATGCAATTAAAAATAAACATTTTCGTTGTGCAGATCGACAGTCTAAATGTTAATATACGCGGGCAGCGCGTACGTGCATGCATGTGCAACACGTTGCATGTAAAGCAATATGGAAAGAATCGTGAGGTTTTTGTGTTTTGGCAAGCAATTTACAACGGCGTGTTGGATTCTGTGTCTGTAGCGACTGAGACGCTAATGCGCTGAGAGAGACGCTGTGTGGTTTTGGGTGTGTGGTGTTGTGATTCGTGAAGTGTTGCTGTTGTAGGGCAGGCAGCCGTGTCCATAGCGTTGCGTTAGTCGTATATATCCAACAATAAGAGCAGCGGCCGTAAGATGCATTCGCTTGGAAAGAGTAAGTAACGTCCGTCTTCTGCAGGGCGTGTTGTGGAGAGAAATGCGAGGAGCTTCATCGCATCGACCGTAAGAGTTCTATGGACTGGGCTAGCTAGCAAAGGCAGAAGGGGGTTGGGTCAGCGCGCAGAGGCACAATGTGCAGTGTTGCCAACTTGGTGCATTTGTCGATCCCCCCTCCCAGTGCCAAAATTAGTGTAAACTCCTGGCGGAAAATCTGGTGCTTTTTTGCTTGTGAGTTGGGTCAAAATTGGTTGACAGGCGCCAGAGATAAAACCCTTGTTTTTCACCATTTTACTGCTATGATAGAGTCCTCCTTCGTTCCTAGAAAGGA
Organism: Benthosema pterotum; assembly: GCA_039105355.1. NCBI lineage: Eukaryota > Metazoa > Chordata > Actinopteri > Myctophiformes > Myctophidae > Benthosema > Benthosema pterotum. The sequence continues at coordinate 47,744,817 of CM076985.1, forward strand.
CCATTAGTAACCAAATGGACCCTTTGGGGTCCGTTTGGTTTCATTCATACGCTCTCAAGAGTTAAATCATATTTAACCATCTGAATGACCTGATTTTCCAGAATCAACACATTTAGAAAATGTAGAAGAATTGCTATTTTGACGAACATTTTATCAGTTATTTCTCCTAAATTAGGCTGAGAAACTAATGTCATGAAGGGGTGGTCCTCCGTGGCTGAGAGACTAATGTAATGAAGGGGTGGTCGTCCGTGTCAAAAATGCAGAATAAACAGTGGGCCCTGGTAACCCAATGCTCTAGCGCATTGTAGTGCATTTTGGATTTTGTCAGTTGGCAACACTGATTTTGACGTCACAGTAGCTTAGTAAGAGAGCTATGGAGGCAATTCGGTAGACCGGGTGGTTGACACTGCACCAAAATTATTTTCATATAAATGGACAGTGTACAGTAAATATGGCAGTTGCATGGATGAAATATAGCCTATGCTGTGAGGACAACAGTGCTGGACGTGTTGTGCATGGTTAGATCCATGCAAACATTGTAGTTTTTTAGGAGAAGTGCAACAAAGGCGGACAGACAAACGGGCAGGGCCGCTCTCGCATTATAGTAGTAAGATAAGATAAGATGAATGTGATGTGAAATTGTCCCAGTGTCATCGCAATTGTATCGCAATTGTATCGCAATTTGCAAGCAAGCAAGTGTGCGCACACGCGTGCCACATGCGCATGCTGCACACATGCACACGTGCCACATGCACACGCACACATGCCACACGCACACGTGCCACATGCACACGCACACGTGCCACATGCACACGTGTCACATGCACACGCCACAGAGGACTACTGTACGAATTGATTACATCTATTTGTAAAACCTTCACCCCAGTTCTTTAGGAACAAACATACAGACAGAGTGTGTGTGTGTGTGTGTGTGTGTGTGTGTGTGTGTGTGTGTGTGTGTGTGTGCGCGTGCGTGCGTGCATGTGTGTGTGTGTGCGTGCGTGTGCGTGTGTGTGTGTGACAGTGGGATCATTTTGTGACCTCATGACCAACGGTCGTGGCCATTGTAAATCATTTGTGACCGTTATAAATGAGTTGGGACAGGTGAAAAACGCTCAACCGCTTTACTAGCGGTCGCGACTCTTGGGTCCGCGGTGACAGTTTACGTTTATGCAGCGTGTGTCAAACAGGCGTTGTGGACACCATGTTAAAAGCATCCCTGACTAATAAGACAAACATCGCTTCAAACATTATACTTTCCCTATATAACTAAAATGAACAAATAAAAACAATGGCATCGTATTTCTTTCATAAATAGAGAATATTTCACTCAACAGGAACTGCTCCTGGCGCAGGATGATGATGTCACATGTCCATGTGTGATCTAGCTCTATGGAATATATGGATGAACAAGCTCATGTGACATCATCATCCTGCGACCGGAGCACCTCCTATTGAGTGAAAGATTCTCTATTTATGAAAGAAATAAAGTATTGAAGGTGTTTTTATCTGCATGTTTTAGTTATAGAAGGCAAGTATAGTGTTTTAAGGCATATTTGTCTTATTAGCCAGGTTTATCTATCGAACATAGATCGAGTTCCTGTTGCAGTAGTGGAGACATTGTCGTTGTACAGCTTAAAATCCCTAATGTCTTGCTCAAGGACACTTGGGCGTGACACCACTAAAGGCCCTGCTACACTAGCAATATTTTGATCAATACCAACTAGCAATGTCAACATCAACGGGCAACATGATGAGACACATGGCAACAGGCAACACCTCCCATTAAAAGGGGAATTCCACCCATTTTCATTTTTTCCTGAGAGTGTACAAATGTGAACCAAATATTTGTACACTCTCAGGAAAAAAGAAGCCTTAGTTTGCATTGAATCATTTTCACCCAGCTGCCACCCAACTCAAAATGTTCATTTAGTGGAATAAAAGTTACAAAATCCTTGTTTTTGTCCACAGCAGTGAAGCAGCAGCAGACATGGTTTCAGTCTGAGAGAAAGGATCAGGTGACGCCAAGGAGGGCTGTGATTGGAGGATTCCGAAATGTTGACCAGTAGAGGGCGCTAAATAACTGACTTTTCTGAACAACCAGGAGTTGATCTTTTATTTTTTTGTATATAAAGGTGAAAAGTCAACGTTGATAGTTGACGTTGCTTGTTGATGTTGATCAAAACATTGCTGTAGGTGTATCAGCCTATAAATGTGCTCTGACAGACAACAGTACAGCAGGAAGTTATGATTTATTCTAACTTCACCTAGAGGGGAAATTACGGTAAATCATAAACTTCCTTGTCTGTCTGTCTGTCTGTCTGTCTGTCTGTCTGTCTGTCTGTCTGTCTGTCTGTCTGTCTGTCTGCCTGCCTGCCTGCCTGCCTGCCTGCCTGCCTGTCTGTCTGTCAGCATCATGATGCAGACAGACCAGTTCTGGCTTCAGTGTTGCCAACCTGCCACATTTGTCTCTATATTTGGCTTTTTTCCAGACCCCTCTATAGCGCCAAAATGAGTGAAAAACTCCAGGCGGGAAAATCTAGTGCTTTTTTGCTGGTGAGTTGTGGTGAAATTGATTGACAGGTATAAAGATAAAACCCTTGTTTTTCATCATTCTCATCACTACAATCACAATGACCCTTACGGATCCATTTGGTTTCATTTTACGATCTAAATTATATTATATGATCATTTTAAGGTCATAATTTTACGATCATAGCTATATTCATTTTACGAGTTAAATTATATTCAAACCTTCTGAATTACCTAATTTTCAAGAATACACACATTTAGAAAATGTAGAGAATTAAGAATTGTTATTTTGACTCAACATCAAATGATGGTCCTCCGTGGCTAAAGTACAAAAATAAATAGTGGGCCCTGGTATGAAAATGGTTGAAAACCCACTGCTCTAACGCATCCTAGTGCATTTTGTATTTTGGCAGTTGGCAACCCTGTCTGTCTTAGCATACAGCAGCATCTATGGAATGGAACATATTCTAGAAGTGAACCGGCTGGTTCTAGCAAGCTTCACACACCTACACTATACTGTAGTTAGAAACATCAGGGGCGGATGTAACATTTCCCGATTAGGGGGGCAGGAGAAAATGGTATGGTGGGACTTCATCGCCCGTGTCGCGAAAAAAGCCGCCCCATGCCATTTTCAGTTCCAGGACTTTTATTAGTCAAGTAAAGCATCAATAATAACATCAGTTGTTGTTGAAGTTGCAACAGACACGCAGCATGCATAAAGCTAAAGGTCTGACTCAGAGAGTTTTCTGTTTTCAATGATGAAATGCTGTTGGTTTAGTGGTGACACAGCTGTAGTTAGTTAGTAGCAGTAGTAGTGGTTCACAGCATTTTAAATAGAAGCACTTTAACAAACAACATTTGGGTTGTTTTGCATGCCATCATGTTTGGTGGGGCAGTCAGGGCATTAGGGGGTCCCTGAGAGGGTATTTACAGTAGTATATCCTTCATCATAACGTCTGTTTCAACAGAGGAGGCTGTAAATATTATCACTAGCTTGTTTTTTACACTTATGAAAAGAAAAAGAAAACCTGATTTTATTTTTCACTCCGCATGTGTGCGTGCGTGCGTGCGTGCGTGCGTGCGACGTGTTGTGTGTGTGTGTGGTGTGTGTGTGTGTGTGTGTGTGTGTGTGTGTGTGTGTGTGCGCGTGTGTGTGTCAGAGAGATGGCTGTCTGCCTGTTCGAGGAAGTTGTTGCATGAAACAAACACTGAACCAAACAGCACACCTGATCGCGTTTTAACAGTCTTCAACTAGAGAGAGAAACTCAACTGAATGCTCCTCTCTGATTGGTCTAATTTATCCTCGGTTATTTCCAAGAACCTGCCTGTTGCATCATTGTTCTAAACACTTTGGAATTCACACAGACAAGGAATGTGTTAAGACTCTCTCTCTCTCTCTCTCTCTGTCTCTCTCTCTCTCTCTCTCTCTCTCTCTCTCTCTCTCTCTCTTCTCTGTCTGTCTTATCTGTAGTATCAAATATTTGCTGACATCAACACAGTCAGGGGCGGATCTAGGCATGGGCATGGGGGGGGCAATGCCCCCCTAAATGCCCAGTCTGCCCCACCAAACATGATGGCATGCAAAACAACCCAAGATATTTCAAATTAAAGTGCTTCTATTTAAAATGATGTGAAACACTACTACTGCTACTAACTAACTACAGCTGTGTCACCACTAAACCAACAGCATTTCATCATTGAAAACAGAAAACTCTCTGAGTCAGACCTTTAGCTTTATGCATGCTGCGTGGCTTTTTAGCCCCACAGACCCCAAAACTAAAGATTTATTTTGCTTTTCTCCACAATTCCAGGCTGGATTTGGGGAAACCAAACAGTCCAACATACAGATCAAAATGACCATTAATCTTCTACATTCTCTAGTTGTGTAGACTTGGGATAATTCACATGATGAATATTTTAACTCCATTTGGTTTAGTGTTTTACGCTCTCAAAGAGTTACATCTGGTTAACCAACTTTCCCATCATTTATCCTGGGGACCACCTGGAACCCTCTCAAGGACCACTGGTGGTCCCCGGACCACTGGTTGAAAACCACTGCAGTCAGATGTGAATCTGTTTCCCTGTACATTAGAGATCCTGTTTGGTCAGATGATGATCAGGTCAAAGTTCACCTCAGATAACGTGTCTAGGCTAGACGACCTTTCACCTGACCTAAATGTCCCAATAGACCTGCGCAGTGATGTCACCGCCCCCGACTGTTCCAGAAACTAATTCCCCATTCGTTTTTTCTCATAGACTTTTTCAAAATAATTTATATAAAGACGATTACGAACAAAGCCAACTCGAGTCATGACAAATCATGATGACACACACAAACTTTTGGGACAATAAAATAATTTCTAAGATGAAAAACGAAACGAAAAGTCTTGTATCATGCCGTTTTCTACTTCTTCCACATTAGGAATTATATGATAATGGTGTGTTTGTTGGTTTTGTCTGCGGCGCAATCGTGTTCTTATTAACCATTTTTGAAAGGTCTGAGGAAAATGAACGAGGAATCCACTTCTGGAACAGGGGCGGTGAGGTCACTGCACAGGTCTATAAAAGAGAGCAGTGTTGGGCAGTCAGGGATTATAGACTATATTACTGTAAACAATTTTGAACAAAGCAAGTCTTGTAATCTTAGAATCTGTAATCTTAACCCTAACCCTTGTTATAATAATATTAATAAGGATATACTAACCAAGAGAGAATTGTATAAGATTATCAACCTTGTTTTTAGTATTTCTAATTACAAGAATTCTTACCAAGTACAATTCACTTACCCCACAGACAGATTATTTTGCTTGTTTCTAGTAATTTCACATTCGTTCTTAGATTTAGACTGCCTTTTCTTGCAGTGTGAAATGTACTTGAATCCCTATGCACTAATACTTTAATAAGATACTTACACTATTGTAAAAACTCTGCTACTTATATAGATGCACCTCAGACCTTGTTTTTATTCATCTGTCTTTTAGATGCAATTTTGTACTTTTTCTGTTACTGCTGTCTTTTCATGTTTTGTTTGTTACTTGTCTCTTGTTCGATGTTTAGGGACTGTGGAATGAAACTAGCAACTCTGATAAAACCAGCATGTTTACATTGTACTGTTTCCTTTGTAATGATCATTAATATGCATTGTCCCAATTAACATTCATATTTACACTCTCAAGAGTTAAAATATTCATCATGTGAATTATCCCAAGTCTACACAACTAGAGAATGTAGAAGATTAATGGTCATTTTGATCTGTATGTTGGACTGTTTGGTTTCCCAAATCCAGCCTGGAATTGAATTGTGGACAAAAGCAAAATACGTGTAAATCTTTAGTTTTGGGGTCTGTGGGGCTAAAATGTCATGATGAATATTTTAACTCTTGAGAACGTAAAAATGAAACCATATGGTTTCATTTTTACGTTCTCAAGAGTTACATCTAGTTAAACAAGTTAGCTGGGGACCACCTGGAACCCTCTCAGGGACCACTGGTGGTCCCCGGACCACCTGTTGAAAACCCCTGCTGTAAAGGGCACACACACACACACACACACACACACACACACACACACACACACACACACACACACACACTAACCTTGTGCACGTTCCTGGGGTCTTCCATCCAGCTATAATACATCTCCTCTACGTAGTTGGAACTGGTTCCGTTCAGAAAGGGTTCCGCCGAGACCGAGGCTTTGAGACCCCGCCGGGGGGGCTGCTGGGAGACCGAGGGTTTGAGACCCCGCTGGGGGGGCTGCTGGGTCCTAATGGTCCACCAGGAACCATCCTGGAGTCCCCCAAAGGGTCTCTGAGCCTGGGAGGAGGAGAGAGGCCGAAGCCTGACCACTGTAGTCCTTAGACGGTGCATTGTTAGTCTATGGTCTCTCCGAGTCCCACTGGTAGTCCAGTTCTAGTCCTCAGTCCCACTGGTAGTCCAGTTCTAGTCCTCAGTCCCACTGGTAGTCCAGTTCTAGTCCTCAGTCCCACTGGTAGTCCAGTTCTAGTCCTCAGTCCCACTGGTAGTCCAGTTCTAGTCCTCACAGCAGCAGCAGCTCCACACAGAGTCTCAGGACTGGACAGACCACCTCAGAGGTCCTGGTGAAACCAGATCCACCTGCTGGGGTTCCTGGATCCTGGTGAAAGGAAAAACTAGATGATTAAAAACAGGATGATTAAATTAAACTATAAGCTAAACCTCAGTGAACTGAAACAATAACTACAGTCTATGACTATAACAGTTCATCCTTAACCCACCCATCAGATTCTAGTTCCTCATGCTAGATTCTAGTCCCCCACAGTAGATTCTAGTTCCTCTGAGTAGACTGTAGTTTCTGAAGTTAGATTCCAGTTCCTGACACTAGATTCTAGTTCCTGACACTAGATTCTAGTTCCTGACACTAGATTCTAGTTCCTGACACTAGATTCTAGTTCCTGACACTAAATTCTAGTTTGTGACACTAAATTCTAGTCCCTGACGCGAGATTCTAGTCTTTCTGTGTCAGTGATGCTTGACATATTTCATAGGAAGGACCCCCAGAAATATCTATTATTTAGCTGCAGAACCTCATCTAAAAACATGTTGTTCTAGGGGATCCCCCAGAAGCAAAGATTTCAGTTAAAAATGTTTGCTTCAGAAATAATGTATTCAAAGATTTGCACCACATTTTCACAATTTTTCAAAAATAGCAGAACTACAAGCTCATTTCGCTGGAGTACAGGGAGTTTTCCCGGTGGCCTGCGCCACCTAGTGGCCTGGACAAGATCCAAAATGCACTAGAATGTGCTAGATGCTCGCCTGGAACATACAGATCAAAATGACCATTAATCTTCTACATTCTCTAGTTGTGTAGACTAAGTTCACATGATGAATTCACATGATGAATATTTTAACGCAAGGGTCCATTTGGTTTCATTTTTACACTCTCAAAGAGTTACATCTGGTTAACCAGCTGCCCCTCCCCCCCCTCTGGCAAAGGCAAAATTGTCCCTGTGGGAGAATATGTGCCAATCCGCCCGTGACCCTAAACAATATAAATAGCAAAAAAGTTTAATCATAAACATCAGTGCAGCCTGATAACATCAGTCAGTCTTTCTGACATGAACACATTCATGAATAGAACCTACAAGATTTGGAACCTGGCGATTCGATATTGATATCATGGCATTAAGCATTGCGATATACTGTATTGCAGGGGTTTTCAACAGGTGGTCCGGGGACCACCAGTGGTCCTTGAGAGAGTTCCAGGTGGTCCCCAGGCTACATGATGGAAAGTTGGTTAACCAGATGTAACTCTTGAGAGTGTAAAAATGAAACCAAATGGACCCGCAAGGGTCCATTTGGTTTCATTTTTACACTCTCAAGAGTTAAAATATTCATCATGTGAATAGGCCATTTTGGAATGTATGTTTTGCTTGTTTTGTTTCCCCAAATCCAGCCTGGAATTGTGGACAAAAGCAAAACAAATCTTTAGATTTTGGGTCTGTGGGGCTAAAATGTCATCAAACGGTGGTCCTCCTGAATAAATGGTGGTCCCTGGGATGAAAAAGGTTGAAAACCACTGCTGTATTGGCATCTGGAGCCCTAGTGGACAGCATGTTGTGTTTATGCATGGTGTGGTGTGTTCTGTAGTAGATGCACAACAATGGACATAATAGTATTGTTTGTTACAGTGCATTGTCCAGGCTCTGCTTTGTGTGGGTGGAGTTATTCTCTCTCTCTCTGCCCTGGTGCCCTATAGCAGGGGTTTTCAACCTTTTTGACACCAGGGACCACCATTTATTCTGCATTTGAGGATATTTTAGTCCCACAGACCCCAAAACTAAAGTTTTCTTTTGCTTTTGTCCACAATTCCAGGCTGGATTAGGTAAACAGAACAGGCAAAACATACAGATCAAAATGACCATTCATTTGATTTGTAAATTGTACTTTATTTCTCTGATGTACAGCACCTTGTAACTCTGTTTAGAAAGGTGCTTTAAAAATAAAATTTACTTACTTACTTACTAATCTTCTACATTCTCTAGTTGTGTAGACTTGGGATAATTCACATGATCAATATTTTAACTCTTGAGAGTGTAAAAATGAAACCAAATGGACCCTTGCGGGTCCATTTGGTTTCATTTTCACACTCTCAAGAGTTACATCTGGTTAACCAACTTTCCATCATTTATCCTGGGGACCACCTGGAATCCTCTCAGGGACCACTGGTCTATAGAGCTGTGTAGTCCCTGTGTTGCTGCAGCTATAATCTGGTGTCAGGAACTACTGTATAATCTGGTGTCAGGAACTACTGTATAATCTGGTGTCAGGAACTACTGTATAATCTGGTGTCAGGAACTCCAATCGAGGGTCAGGAGGACACAATGGGTCGAACTGACTGACTGTACCTTACGGTAGAAGTGTAGATCTCATTACTCGTCGTTAGGAACTGTAAATAACGATCTTCTGGTTGTCTGAATGCAGTAAAGTTGTGCAGTATGATGGTTGCAGTTCCTCCGTCTTCCTCCAGGGGTCAGGCTTACTCCTCCTCATCCAGAGAGTCTGTTTGGAGGAAATATTCATTTTATGGTTAAAACTTGATTTAGGATTTTTAGGAAGGATTCCTGGCTAATAAGACAAATATGCCTTAAAACACTGTACTTGCCTTCTATAACTGAAAACATGCAGATAAAAACACCTTCAATACTTTATTTCTTTCATAAATAGAGAATCTTTCACTCAATAGGAGGTGCTCCTGTCGCAGGATGATGATGTCACATGAGCATGTTCATCCATATATTCCATAGAGCTAGATCACACATGGACATGTGACATCATCATCCTGCGCCAGGAGCAGTTCCTGTTGAGTGAAATATTCTCTATTTATGAAAGAAATAAGATGCCATTGGTGTTTTTATTTGTTTATTTTAGTTATACAGGTAAAGTATAATGTTTTAAGCGATGTTTGTCTTATTAGACAGGGATCCTTTTAAATGTTTCTGAACCTCAAAGGCAGGGTACTAATCACAACCTATAAGGGGAAAAAAAACTCATTGGTGCTGTAAACAAATCCTCTCAGGGGGGTCCCCGGACCACCTGTTGAAACCCCCCTGGGCTAAACAGGGGTTGACACTAAGGTCTCTGAGGCACTTGCCCATCGGGCAAGTGCAAGTCAGGTTCTACTTGCCCTCAGGTCATGGTCACTTGCCCCCCAAAAATATATTGTAAATTTTACATTTAAGTTTACTTCCTACTTGGGTGCTTTAAACCAGGGGTTTTCAACAGGTGGTCCCTGAGAGGGTTCCAGGTGGTCCCCTCTGGTTGGTAAACCAGATGTAACTCTTGAAACCAAATGGACCCTTGTGGGTCCATTTGGTTTCATTTTTACACTCTCAAGAGTTAAAATTCATCATCTTAATTAGCCCATAGTGGTCACAGACCCAGTGGTCCCTGACCCCAGCAAAATGATAGTTTGGAACCAAATGGACCTGGGAGAGAGATAGGTAGAGATAGCTAGAAATGCAATCACCGTGAGATGTCTTGTTTATTCCATGCAGTCATACAGCATTCCACACACTGCGCTGCGTGCTAATCAATGTTCTCAACCATTAAATAATTCTAAAGACGTCTTGTGAGATATTATAGTGCTTTAGTTCAGTGGTTTTCAACCTTTTTCACCTCAGGGACCACCATTTATTCAGCATTTGAGCCACGGACCACCATTTGAGGATATTTTAGCCCCAAAGACCTGTAACTAAAGAATTCTTTTGGTTTTGTTCACAATACCAGGGTGGATTTTGCAAACAAAACAGTGTCAGACTTCTTAATTAAATAGTCCTAAATTCAGATGATGAATATTTTAACTCTTGAGAATGTAAAAATGAAACCAAATGGACCCGCAAGGGTCCATTTGGTTTCATTTGTGATTATTAACACCCCCCAAACCAGGGGTTTTCAACCAGTGGTCCGGGGACCACCAGTGGTCCTTGAGATGGTTCCAGGTGGTCCCCAGCTAAGTTGTTTAACCAGATGTAACTCTTGAGAGCGTAAAAATGAAACCAAATGGACCCTGGCGGGTCCATTTGGTTTCATTTTCACACTCTCAAGAGTTAAAATATTCAAGATGTGAATTAGTCCTAAATCTACACAACTAGAGATTAATGGTCATGGACAGAAGCAAACGAAATCTTTAGTTTTGGGGTCTGTGGAGCTAAAATGTCCTCAGATGGTGGTCCGTGGATCAAATACTGAATAAATGGTGGGCCCTGGGATGAAAAAGGTTGAAACCCACTGCCCCAAACCAAACAGTCCAACATACAGTCACCATTCAGAGACATTAATGTAATGTCATTTGGTTTCATGTTTACACTCTCAAAGAGTTGCATCTGGTTCAACCAAAACTTCCCCCAGTGATCATTTAGCCTGGGGGACCACCTGGAACCCTCTCAGGGACCACCTGGAACCCTCTCAGGGACCACCTGGAACCCTCTCAGGGACCACCTGGAACCCTCTCAGGGACCACCTGGAACCCTCTCACGGACCACCTGGTGGTCCCCGTGCATGCAGGCTAAATGACCACTGATAATAACTAGAATAATTTAACTATAACTACACATAATATAACTTCTGCCTCTTACCGTGTTTAGGATCAGCCGCTGTGTTGTCACTGTGAGACTGAATGACTGACACACACACACACACACACACACACACACACACACACACACACACACACAACACACACACACACACACACACACACACACACACACACACACACACACACACACACGGAGAGAAAGAGAGATAGAGAGGCGCACACACGTTTCATCACCAAGCAGAGCCTTGGAAATAGACAGAGTTACGCCAACTCCGTTCACTTCATAGATCCAGTCCCTCTACATAGACTTCTGTTGGATAGGGACATGAATAGGGACAGCCGGAAGTTACTGTATGCATTGGAGCCTATGGGCTCGCAGGAGTACGTGAACCACGTGACCAGGCTGTTTTTTGACCCGTCAATGTCGCAACTCTTCTACTAGATGGCTCTGCAAGCAACTGAGGCGCGACACGCCAGAGTAGAAGAGTGGCGACTTTAAGGGGGTCAGAAACTGAGCTGCTGTTCCTGCATAATAGGCTGAATAACAGGGACAACCTGGAGTTGGAAATGCATCATTTTCAACGAGGGACGACGCAAATAGAAGCTGTTTTAGGCATGTTTTCAAGATGTAAACGGTATTGTACTGTAACAATGTTACCGTACAATACCGTTTATGTTGTACTATTACTATTACTTGTCCCTATTTGTTGTCCCATTCATTCTCTATTCAGGTCTCAGTAGAACAGCCTCCATTGGACTGACCCCATGAAGTGGATGGAGTTGTCGTAACTCTGTCTATACTCTATGGCTCTGGTACTAACGAATGGTACGTCAAACCCGCGCGCGCGCGCGCACACACACACACACACACACACACGCACACGCACACGCACACACACACACACACACACACACGCACTTACTTTCTGTTTACATATGAGTAGACTATGTAAACTGAAAGTTGTTCATCAAACTTTTATTGAGTTATTAAACTAATTAAAATAAACTTAACTTAGGCCCTAAAACTTAATAGGTTTTGGCCAATTTGTTTGAATTAAATATAGGCCATTAATAATAACTAGAGAATGTAGAAGATTAATGGTCATTTTGCTCTGACTGTTTTGTTTCCCTAAATCCAGCCTGGAATTGTGGACAAAAGCAAAATAAATCTAGTTATTGTGGGGCTAAAATGTCATCAATGTCTATAGCTCTGGTTCAGAGCTCCACTGCTTCTGAGTCTGACTTGCATTGGAGCTCTGTTGGTCTCCGTGCATTCGGCCATTACTGCACCCGACCAGCCTCTCTTCTCTAGTGGATATACCCTATTGGCCTGAATATAAGACTAAGCTTTTTTCCCAATGGAAATATCCCCAAAATGGAGTCGTCTTATATTCAGGGACTATACTATTTGACTTTCAATGTTCTTTTTTCTGTAAATGGGTCTTGAAAAATGAGGGTCGTCTTATAAACGAGTCGTCTTATATTCGGGACAATACGGTATAAAGAACGTTTTACCTACTCACCAAAATAAACACGTCTTGTGTCATTAGAAAGCCTACTTACCTTAGTGGTCGCACTCTTAGCTCCCCACCACACGGATAAATTGGACTTTTTGGCCAGAACGCGATCGTTTTCCACCTGAAAAACAACCAGGATTTGCGCCCTCTACCGATACTGCCCATAGAAAAGTTCCATAGGAAATATTTTTCCTTCAGTGGAAAACGATCGCGTTCTGGCCAAAAAGTCCAATTTATCCGTGTGGTGGGGGGCTAAGAGTCCGACCACTAAGGTAAGTAGGCTTTCTAATGACACAAGACGTGTTTATTTTGTGAGTAGGTAAAACGTTCTTTATATATGAGTCATTCCACGGAAACGGTACCATTTGGCCTTTTTTTTCTCGAAATTTTGACCGAAAGGTTTCACTTTTCTGAATAGCCCACAATATTAAGGACATCTTCAGCTGTAAGAAAAACATAATTTCCCATCTCAGGCATTCAATTTATTTTTTTATATATCTTTTAACATGTTAATTGATAACGGAGTTGAGCCAATTAAGTCCATAACGGAGTTGTGATTTTTGTACTAAAGATAGTCACTACTCTAACTGAGTTGAGTAAGAAGAGAAGACTTGGCATGCCTGAGGTTACAGAATCAGATATATTGTTGGATTAACAAACAGATACATTATAACAAATTGTTTTATATCATTATTTCATGTAACAGAGTTGAGCTGTTATGATTTACGACCACATGTGAGAGTACAAAATGCCTCTAAAACGGTGTAAAATGAGGTTTTAAATTGCCACTTTCTGTAGCATGATGGTCAGAAGAGTTGTAGAATACTACTTCCTATTGTTGATGTCACTAAAGGGCCAGTTAATTGTTGATATAGAGGGAAGAATGACTTGTGTAACGGAGTTGAGTGCAACTGAGGGACACAGCTATATAAAGCCATTTAAATGATTAATCATCTATTTATTCAAAAACTAAACATGTCCAGCAATAAAGTACAGATAGATAGATATGCTCATGTCATAATTTTTGGATTTTTGTTGATGTTTAATATTCATATGTCAAGTCCACTTTCATCGATGGCCACTGGGGACATGGAAAAATGGACAAAATAGGGGGTGTCTACTGAAAGAAAACAAGATAATTTCTGATATGAAGCTAAAATCCATGTAATGTTTACACAATATTAAAGGGAACATTTCAATTGATTAAAAAATCTTTAAAAAATATTTTTCAGTGACTCCATCAATAAAATACAGCTAAAACGGTCAGAGGGACTGCAAAAGGTACCGTTTCCGTGGAATGACCCATATCCACTAGAGAAGAGAGGCTGGTCGGGTGCAGTAATGGCCGAATGCACAGAGACCAACAGAGCTCCAATGCAGGTCAGACTCAGAACCAGTGGAGCTCTGGACCAGAGCTAATCAATGTCATCAATGTCTACATGCTGGGGACCCCTACTCAACATTTATAACATCAGTTTCTACATGCTGGGGTCCCCTACTCAACATTTATAACAGGGGTTTTAAACCAGTGGTTCGGGGACCACCAGTGGTCCTTGAGAGGGTTCCAGGTGGTCCTCAGCTAAGATGGTTAACCAGATGTAACTCTTGAGAACGTAAAAATGAAACCAAATGGACCCTTGCGGGTCCATTTGGTTTCATTTTCACACTCTCAAGAGTTAAAATATTTATCATCTCAATAAGCCATTTTGGAATGCATGTTTTGCTTGTTTTGTTTCCCAAATCCAGCCTGGAATTGTGGACAAAACCAAACTAAATCTTTAGATTTGGGGTCTGTGGGGCTAAAATATCCTCAAATGGTGGTCCGTGGCTCAAATCCTGAATAAATGGCGGTCCCTGAGATGAAAAAGGTTGAAAACCCCCGATTTAACAGCAGTTTCTGCATGCCAGGGACCCCTACTCAGCATTTATAACAGCAGTTTCTGCATGCCGAGGACCCCTACTCAGCATTTATAACAGCAGTTTCTGCATGCCAGGGACCCCTATACTCAGCATTTCTCAAGTCAAGTGATAGATTTTGTCTGCAGATAACAGATAACATGCTTTGCGACTCTGACCTCACTTTATTGATTCTGTCGGCTGTTGCTTCAACTTTGCCCTGAGTGCAAAGGCTGATTCTCTGCATGACTCCACTGTCTCAAAGATATGTGCCAGGGGCGGATCTACGCATAGGCATGGGGGGCAATGCCCCCCCTAAATGCCCTGACTGTCCCACCAAACATGATGGCATGCAAAACAACACAAATTTCAAAGATATCTCAAATTAAAGTGCCTACAGTGTATTTAAAATGAATTGAAACCCTATGCTACTAACTGCAATCGTCTCACCACTAAACCAACAGCATTTCATTCAATGATCATTGAAAACAGAAAACTCTCTGAGTCAGACCTTTAGCTTTATGCATGCTGCGTGTCTGTTGCAACTTCAACAACAACAACAACAACAACAACTGATGTTATTATTGATGCTTTACTTGACTAATAAAAGTCCTGAAAATGGTATGGGTGTGGCTTCATCGCCCGTGGCGCGATGAAGCCGCACCCATTCCATTTTCTCCTTCCCCCCCCAATTGGGAAATGTTAAATCCGCCCCTGGGATGTGCACACATAGGGGGGTGGGGGGTAAAACTCCTGCCCTTTCCTGACCATCATGAATGCAGCATTTACTTTACATGCTGAAAGAAATGCACCATGTCACTCCAGAAACGCAGCATTCAGGACGCAAGAATTCAAGACTGTAACTCAGTTTTTTCACCATGCCATTCACCCAATGTGATCCTGGCCACACCCTCCACCAACCTGGGGAGGCAGCGGACTGACCTCATGCTTCCTTTAATGCATGAGGAGTCCGACATATGAGGGTATCTACCCTAGGGGACACAGGGAGAACATGTGAGGGTATCTACCCTAGGGGACACGGGGAGAACATGTGAGGGTATCTACCCTAGGGGACACGGGGAGAACATGTGAGGGTATCTACCCTAGGGGACACAGGGAGAACATGTGAGGGTATCTACCCTAGGGGACACAGGGAGAACATGTGAGGGTATCTACCCTAGGGGACACGGGGAGAACATGTGAGGGTATCTACCCTAGGGGACACGGGGAGAACATGTGAGGGTATCTACCCTAGGGGACACGGGGAGAACATGTGAGGGTATCTACCCTAGGGGACACGGGGAGAACATGTGAGGGTATCTACCCTAGGGGACACGGGGAGAACATGTGAGGGTATCTACCCTAGGGGACACGGGGAGAACATGTGAGGGTATCTACCCTAGGGGACACAGGGAGAACATGTGAGGGTATCTACCCTAGGGGACACAGGGAGAACATGTGAGGGTATCTACCCTAGGGGACACGGGGAGAACATGTGAGGGTATCTACCCTAGGGGACACGGGGAGAACATGTGAGGGTATCTACCCTAGGGGACACGGGGAGAACATGTGAGGGTATCTACCCTAGGGGACACAGGGAGAACATGTGAGTAGACTAAAACAGTGAGTGATAATCTTTTCATTTTAATGGTTTTCACATTAATAACTTTTTTTTCACTTTGCTTTATAACCGACAGCACTGAGAGTAATAATATAAATATAACACATCGGAAGGATCATTGTCATTAAAAAACAATAATAATATACGTTGTTTTCCCATTAAGAGCTTTATGTTACAGAAATTGAGCTGAATATCAATCATTTCCGTTTCATTCGACCAAGAACGGGCAAAAATGCAAACCAAAATCAAAAACGCTAAATATATATTTTCTTTTGCATACAAACAGCTCTGAAAAAACAAAAACCAACAAACAAAAAAGTCTTCATTCTTATAAGTTCAAAAAGCCATAATAATATACATTATAGGAGCAACAGTGGTATAATATCAGTATTTTGTACACACATCATCATGCAGCGTGAAAACACTCACTCATACATTACTGTATAGAATCACATTATTGTTATTGTTAATAGTATTATAATTATTAATATTATTATACAGCCTTCCAGTCTAAATGTGGTTCTACTTTCGACGTTTTTGATACCAGGGACCACCATTTATTCAGCATTTGAGCCACAGATGACCACCATTTGAGGACATTTTAGCCCAATAAAGCCCTAAAACTAAAGAATTCTTTTGCTTTTGTCCACAATTCCAGGCTGGATTTGGGGAAACAAAACAAGCAAATTAACATACAGATGAAAATGACCATTAATCTTTTAGTTGTGTAGACCTGGGATAATTAAGATGATGAATTTTAACTCTTGAGAGTGTAAAAATGGAACCAAATGGATCCGCAAGGGTCCATTTGGTTTCATGTAAACATTTTACATAAACATGGTTGCATGTTTACGTTCTCAAGAGTTACATCTGGTTAACCAACTTAGCTGGGGACCACCTGGAACCCTCTCAGGGACCACTGGTGGTCCCCGGACCACCTGTTGAAAACCCCTGCACTAGTGGAACATCCAAAATGCACTAGAATGTCACTAGACTAGTGGTCCTTGAGAGGGTTCCAGGTGGTCCCCAGCTAAGTTGGTTAACCAGATGTAACTCTTGAGAACGTAAAAATGAAAACAAACGGACCCTGGCGGGTCCATTTGGTTTCATTTTTACGTTCTCAAGAGTTAAAATAATCACCATCTTAGCCCCAAGTCAACACAACTCGAAGATTAATGGTCATGGACAGAAGCAAAATAAATCTTTAGTTGTGGGGTCTGTGGGGCTAAAATGTCCTCAAATGGTGGTCCGTGGCTGAAATGCTGAATAAATAGTGGTCCCTGGGATGGAAAAGGTTGAAAACCACTGGTAAAGAGGCTACATAAAGCATCAATAAAATAAACCTCCTCCCTGTTACTTAAAGCGATTGTTTACATTGCTTAGGTCTAGAACAGGGGTTTTCAACCTTTTTGACACCAGGGACCACCATTTATTCAGCATTTGAGCCACAGACCACCATTTGATTACATTTTCACACGAAAGACCTAAAATTAAACAATTCTTTTGTTTTTTGTCCACAATTCCAGGCTGGATTTGGGAAACAAAACAGTGTAAACTTCTTAATTAAATGGTGCTAATTCAGATGAAGAATAGTTTAACTTGTGAGAGGTCCATTTGGTTTCATTTTTACGTTCTCAAAGAGTTACATCTGGTTATACAACTTTCCATCATTTAGCCTGGGGACCACCTGGAACCTTCTCAAGGACCACTTAGGCCTAGAAGTAGAACAGGTCCTGAACCACAGTATAACATAAGGTTAATATTTCACCATGTACTAGAACTCAGGGATAAACCAAACCAAACCAACCACCTGGACTGGTTGTGTTTGTACAGTTTATATAGCGCTCAAATAAAACAACAGAACAACCAACAGGTGGATTTTTGGAGTGTGTTACACACACCAGTAAATGCAGTAAAGGCCTGTTTACATTGTAAACGGTTTGCTTTGTGTTGGCGCCCTCCGGTGGGCAGTAGGAGTACTGCAGCGAGGCCCAACTGAAGTTAAGTAGTTTGAATCAGTGTTGGGACATGTGCACTACTTACTTAACTTAATATATTACATAATATATTACCAAAATGCAGTAATCTGTAATATAAATGTATTACCTACTTAAGTAAAACAATCCAATATATTATACTTTTCTTTCTGTATTACTGCATTACTTTCAATATTACTTTCTGTCAATCTGTCTCATTGAAAATGTTCTTGTGAAATTATCTTGACAACTGCAGAAGTTAAATAATCATTTGTCATCAAATTATTCATTCAGGAGTGATGCTTTTTCAAGTTGATTTCATATGGATTTGGCCAGATAGCAAGTACTACAAGCTCATATCGCGCCACTGAGTGGCGCGATATGAGCTTGTAGATCTGCTATTTTTCAACAGCTAAACCACCAAAACGCGTTCAGTACAAATACCAGAAGCTAAAAAAAACCTCATCTCTCTGGAATGCATTATAAAAAGAAAAGTAAAGGAATAGTGCGATCAGGAAGCTTGTGAACTTTGCAACTTAAAATATGTCACGTTCAAACGGATGCCAACATCTATGGGTTTTATTTTCATTTATTTTGCATTTTATTTATTTATTTTAGTGTTTTTGTGCAAAGGTCAAACCTTTATATATCCTCTCTGTAAACATTGCTATGCACAATAATAATAAATGGAGAATACAGAGTTTAAAATGAAATCCCATCCTGTCCCACTCCTATAGAATGACTCCAGGAACGGGACAGGAGTGGGAGTCATTCTATAGGAACAGGACAGGCTGTTCCTATAGAATGACTCCTGGTCCTGTCCCGCTCCTGGTTTTAGTTCATTAGTTCTAGTTGTTGACAGTGAAAGATGAACTACAACAAACATGGCTGCTGTCCTTCTGGTTGATGAACTACAACAAACATGGCTGCTGTCCTTCTGGTTGATGAACTACAACAAACATGGCTGCTGTCCTTCTGGTTGATAAACTACAACAAACATGGCTGCTGTCCTTCTGGTTGATAAACTACAACAAACATGGCTGCTGTCCTTCTGGTTGATAAACTACAACAAACATGGCTGCTGTCCTTCTGGTTGATAAACTACAACAAACATGGCCGCTGTCCTTCTGGTTGTCAGAGTGACCAGCTGTAAATGATCATTATCATCTATAGATCCATGTTATTCCTACTGTAACTGATCATTATCATCTATAGATCGATGTTATTTCTACTGTAAATGATCATTATCATCTATAGATCCATGTTATTTCTACTCCTTCATTCCTGTACGGATCCTGATCTGGGATTATTTACAAATAATATTAATCCCAATCCCGTGGGACCTGCAGGGATCCTGATCCCCTAGTCCTAGTCCTAGTCCTAGTCCTAGTCCTAGTCCTAGTCCTAGTCCTAGTCCCATTCTAAACTCAGGGTGGGAACAGGCGAGACAATAAGAAACTTTTTTTTTCACAAATTGGACCACTTTTTTGGGGAATAAATCAACTTAATAAATGTGTGAAAGTCTTCAGGGGTGGAATATTCCTTTAACATCATTATAATAATTACTGTATTCATTTACATCCACATTTCTTTGCTATTGGTCCGTGAGTCGACCTGTGGCCGAACCAGTCAGAATTACACACAAAAAGCCTAGAAATAATAAATAACTTGAACTCGAACATTGTCTACGTTTTCCATTCACTGTTTCACTCAGAACCAGCAGTTCTTTCATTTAATGGAAAGGGGGAAAAGGGAAAAGGAATAAGACATGCTACAATTCACCAAAACATACCCAAATATGTATTTAAATAAAATAAATGCTGTTGCAGAGGTTGGGAACACAGTAGTTAACAATACAAGCAGTTTTCCTGCTGCAGTCGATAAAAATGAAAACTCTAGAAGTTCAGCACAGTCGATTCTTCATGCAACAGAATACCAGTTATACCAGTTATACCAGTTAAACCAGTTATACCAGTTTTATCACCCACAATACTTTAATTTAGTTTATAATTCACCTCAATGCAGCTGGAGTTCATATCATCTTTTTTTTCAGTGTAACGATGCATTACTAAATACTTTTTAGACATATTTATAATATTTCCTCATCTCCGATGCGTACAGTACTTGTGTTTTCATACAGTCAGTAGAACAGCAGGAGAAACAGTTCACATGTTCTGGCATGCTAAACAGTTAAGATTAACTCAAAGGGATTCCTAAAAAATAACACGTTTTACCTCTAAAAGGTGAGAAAACAAACGGATGCCGTACTTCTAAGGGTCCATTTGTGCACCCTTCAGAGTTTAGGGATCCATAATATATGCACTCATCAAAGGATTTATCTGGAAATGTTCTGACAGAAATACTGTACTTCTCTCTCTTGAAACATATATATATATATATATATATATATATATATATATGTATATATATATATATATATACAGTGGGGAAAATAATTATTTGATCCCCTGATGATTTTGTAAGTTTTCATGATTAGAAAGAAATGAGCACTCTGTCATTTTTATGGTACTTTTATTTAAACAAATAGAGACAGAATATGAACAAAAATGTCCATAAGAAAATAATATTTAAAGGTTATAAATTAATTTGCGTTAGAGCTCGTGAAATAAGTATTTGATCCCTAAGCACAACCTGACTTAGTACTTAGTGGAGAAACCCTTGTTGGCAAGCACGGAAGTCAGACGTTTCTTGTAGTTGGTCACCAAGTTTGCGCACATCTCAGGAGGTATTTTGGCCCACTCCTGGTTTGATATCCTCTCCAAATCCTGAAGGTTTCGAGGCCGTTGCTTGCAAACTCGAAGTTCGAGCTCCCTCCATAGATTTTCTATAGGATTAAGGTCTGGAGACTGGCTAGGCCACTCCATGAGCTTAACGTGCTTCTTCAAGACGCATCTTTAGTGCTCTGGCTGAGGGAAGGAGGTTCTTGTCCAAGATGTTGCAGTGCATGTCTCCATCCATCGGCTACACAATGCAGTGAAGTTGCCCTGTACCCTTAGCAGAGAAACAGCCCCAAAGCATAATGTTTCCACCTCCATGCCTGACGATGGGCATGGTGTTGTTGTTATGATTTGAAGGCATCTGGGACCACAGTCACCAAGAAAACTATGTGTAACACAGTACACCATAACGGATTGAAATCCTGCAGTGCCCAGCCATGTCCCTCTGCTCAAGAAGGCGCATAGAAGCCAGTCTAAAGTTCACCAATGAACTCCTAAATGATTCAGACCAGGCTGTGGGGAAGGTGATGTGGTCAGAAGAGATCAAAATTCAACTCTTTGGCATCCATTTGACTTGTCGTGTTTGGAGGGAGAGAAATGCTGAATACAAACCCAACAACACCATCCCCACCGTCAAGCATGGAGGTGGAGACATTATGTTTTGGGGCTGTTTCTCTGCTAAGGGTACAGGGCAACTTCACCGCATTGTGTGGCCGATGGATGTGGCCATGTACCGCAGGATCTTGGACAATAACCTCCTTCCCTCAGCCAGAGCACTGAAGATGGGTTGTGGCTGGGTGGTCCAGCACGACAACGACCCAAAACATACGGCCAAGGCAACAAAGGAGTGGCTCACGAAGAAGCACATTAAGCTCATGGAGTGGCCTAGCCAGTCTCCAGACCTTAATCCTATAGAAAATCTATGGAGGGAGCTCGAGCTTCGAGTTGGCCAGCAACAGCCTCGAAACCTTCAGGATTTGGAGAGAAGATCTAACCAGGAGTGGGCCAAAATCCCTCCTGAGATGTGCGCAAACTTGGTGACCAACTACAAGAAACGTCTGACTTCTGTGCTTGCCAACAAGGGTTTCTCCACTAGGTACTAAGTCAGGTTGTGCTTAGGGATCAAATACTTATTTCACGAGCTCTAACGCAAATTAATTTATAACGTTTAAATATTATTTTCTTATGGATATTTTTGTTAATATTCTGTCTCTTTTTGTTTAAATAAAAGTACCATAAAATGACAGAGTGCTCATTTCTTTCTAATCATGAAAACTTACAAAATCATCAGGGGATCAAATAATTATTTTCCCCACTGTATATCTCCACATATTTGTGTAACCAAGTCGATATCCGCAGTAGCGATCCGATTCTTCAAAAAAATCACGTAACAATTCCATGATAATAATAATAATAATCATTAAAGTGCAGCCACAAGTTAGTAAAATAAATAAATGGTGTAAATAGTACAGTTAAGAGTATAAAACAGTATAGTGCAACATCAAGCATTCAAAATCTAAAATAATTGTTGTTGTTTTTACAATAAATGAAACATCCTCATCATGTGATGAATCGTGTCGCGTCGTAATACCGGCTAACAAACTCGCCGATAACAAGAGTATTACCGATAATAATTATTATTTAAATTGGAAGGTTTATGTTTTGGCTGTGAAAAGTTCTGACAGGTGAACAGTTCACCACTCGGTCGGCTAAAAACCTTGACAAATGAAATAGTTTATACGTATATTATATATATATTATATATATGTGTAAAAAACAATCAAACAAACAGGTCCAGTCACTGTGATATTATGGTATTTACTGATAGATCCATTTTAAAACGCAGGCAGACTTTATTCATGCAGAAAAAACAGTCCTTTGTGAAACACGTAGAATTCATGCTCAACTTTAGACGGGTAAGACGGATGAACGCGCGCGCGCGCGCGTGTGTGTGTGTGCGTGCGTGCGTGCGTGCGTGTGTGTGTGTGTGTGTGTGTCAGAGAAAGAGTCGACCAATAGAGATACTCTACAATTCAAATAGATAAACGATGCGATCGTCAAAACACTACATACTAGTTAGAAACAGAATTAAACAGATCAGTATATTCATTATGATTCATACTGTGTTTTTGCCGCCGATCTACAAGCCCAGCTACGGTTGTGAACTTGTAGATCTGCAGCCAAGTCAACGGTTCGATGCCGTCGACTCCTCGTCATAATGCTATACGAGCTCAGAGACAGAAGTGCATATTATTGTTTTACATAAAATCAGTCTTTTCTTTCGATGAGGAGGAGGTTCTGTTAATGAGGCTTTTGTAAGATCATCTTCTACAAGCTGACAGGATGTGAGCTTGTAAATCTGATGTTTTTTTTGCGAGGGAAATGGTCCAAAGGAGTCGTCCAGGTGTGTGAGTTTGGAAAACGTACTGAACTTTGTGTCGATGTGGAAGAAACTATTAGTGCATTTAATCCAAGCCTGAACTATAACCGGTGAAAGCACTGCGCTGTGTGTGTGTGTGTGTGTGTGTGTGTGTGTGTGTGTGTGTGTGTGTGTGTGTGTGTGTGTGTGTGTGTGTGTGTGTGTGTGTGTGTGTGTGTGTGTGTGTGTGTGTGTGTGTTATCTGTTTTCTGTCATTTGTGGGGAAAGCTTTTGGCCGGAAAAAGATTGTGCAAAGATCGACCTGCTATTGTCAGCGAAAGCTGTTGTTGCGCTTGTTGTTGTTTTTACTATAAATCGCTAAAGTCAATAATAATAATAATATACATTGACTTTGTAGATTTTGGTCAAATCATACACTTGGTATTTTTACTTTTAACGTTACACAAAACCAAACAATGGGAATAATTTCCACTTGGTTTAGTGGAAAGGAACTGGAGGAAAATAAGTTCCAGTAGATCCAAAACACCAGTCTTTTTAGACCTACAAGCCCACAGCGCATTGTGCTTCAGCATGCTGTGAGCTTGTAGTTTGGGTAGAAATCAGTCATTCCGACGTCATTAACTGCAGATCGACAACTGAATGGAATGTTGATCAAAAGTGACGTTTTTTCCCACTGTAGCATATTATCTAGTCTAACATGCGCCAAATATACATCTAATTGACCGATAGTCTAAATTTAAACAACCGTGTAAACTTCCAAAACAAACTTTAATTTTTAGATGTTTTGATATGATTTCAGTACGGTACAGCCCACAGTACAGCAGTGTTCCACACTCACGTCAGACGCTTCAGAGTCCTTAGACTTTTTTTTGCAGGTGGTTTTAGTTTTAGTGGTCGTAGAAAAATCCACGGCGAACGTCTGTGTTTCCTGGAAGAGCAAAATGGTTGCGGTGCATAATCCCACCGTTACGTCCAACCGCGGAGGTTTGCAGTAGTGACAGTGGTGACAATAGTGACAGTATAGTGACAGTAGTGACAGTAGTGACACACACACACAAAGAGGGAAGAGCGTTAGAGTTATTTCTTGCATGGAAGCCAAACCTTGATCTCTTGGTTTCATCCACTGAACGGTTGCTGAGTCTCCTTTTGTATCCTTTATTATTATTGTTTTTTTTTCCTCCTCTCTCTCTCTCATCATGTCCATCATGTGATTCTCAGGAATGTCACTCAGGACCACTGTCCTGCAAAACAGAACAGACATTTAGGGTGAGATTTTCGTTACCGCTATACCCCTTATCCCTTAACTTCTTTGCCTTTTTAAACTATTAAAAAAAACATTTCTCAGTAGTTCAAATGGCCAGTCTACTAGCTCACAACGTGTTAATAGATTGACATGTTGAAATAGTCCAAAAAAGTTTTTCAAAATAGTGAAAATGAAATAAGGGATATGGCATAAGGGGTTTAGCATGTAACGAAAATGGAGCCCTTAGTTTACCGTTGTGTTTCCATGCCACAATGCAGTTCAGTGCACATTAATTCCTAACGTGGGTCCACCCAGGGCCGTAGCGCCCCCCCAGGGCCGTAGCGCCCCCCCCCCCAGGGCCGTAGCGCCCCCCCCAGGGCCGTAGCGCAATTCTGGCCCCCTGCAAAGCTTTTCCACATGCCCCCCCCCCCCCCCCCCCCCCCCTTTCCCAGCGGCGTTAAAGAGGAATTTCACCCATTTTCAACATTTTTTCTGAGAGCGTACAAATGCAACCAAATGAACCCTAACGGGTTCATGGCTGGGTCTTCCAGCATGGCAACGACCCAAAACATACGGTCAAGCCAACAAAGAGTGACTCAAGAAGAAGCACATTAAGCATGGCAGGGCGCGGCAGGGTGTTTTAACTCAGGGCTGTAGGGGCGCGGCAGCAGGGTGTATTACCTCAGGGCTGTAGGGGCGCGGCAGGGCGCGGCAGGGTGTTTTTAACTCAGGGCTGTAGGGGCGCGGCAGGGCAGGGTGTTTTACCTCAGGGCTGTAGGGGCGCGGCAGCAGGGTGTTTTACCTCAGGGCTGTAGGGGCGCGGCAGGGCGCGGCAGGGTGTTTTAACTCAGGGCTGTAGGGGCGCGGCAGGGCGCGGCAGCAGGGTGTATTACCTCAGGGCTGTAGGGGCGCGGCAGCAGGGTGTTTTACCTCAGGGCTGTAGGGGCGCGGCAGCAGGGTGTATTACCTCAGGGCTGTAGGGGCGCGGCAGGGCGCGGCAGCAGGGTGTATTACCTCAGGGCTGTAGGGGCGCGGCAGGGTGTTTTACCTCAGGGCTGTAGGGGCGCGGCAGGGCAGGGTGTTTTACCTCAGGGCTGTAGGGGCGCGGCAGCAGGGTGTTTTACCTCAGGGCTGTAGGGGCGCGGCAGCAGGGTGTATTACCTCAGGGCTGTAGGGGCGCGGCAGCGCGGCAGCAGGGTGTATTACCTCAGGCTGTAGGGGCGCGGCAGGGTGTTTTACCTCAGGGCTGTAGGGGCGCGGCAGGGCGCGGCAGCAGGGTGTTTTACCTCAGGGCTGTAGGGGCGCGCGGCAGCAGGGTGTTTTACCTCAGGGCTGTAGGGGCGCGGCAGGGCGCGGCAGCAGGGTGTATTACCTCAGGGCTGTAGGGGCGCGGCAGGGCAGGGTGTTTTACCTCAGGGCTGTAGGGGCGCGGCAGGGCAGGGTGTTTTACCTCAGGGCTGTAGGGGCGCGGCAGGGCAGGGTGTATTACCTCAGGGCTGTAGGGGCGCGGCAGGGCAGGGTGTATTACCTCAGGGCTGTAGGGGCGCGGCAGGGCAGGGTGTATTACCTCAGGGCTGTAGGGGCGCGGCAGGGCAGGGTGTATTACCTCAGGGCTGTAGGGGCGCGGCAGGGCAGGGTGTTTTACCTCAGGGCTGTAGGGGCGTGGCAGGGCAGGGTGTATTACCTCAGGGCTGTAGGGGCGCGGCAGGGTGTTTTACCTCAGGGCTGTAGGGGCGCGGCAGGGCAGGGTGTTTTACCTCAGGGCTGTAGGGGCGCGGCAGCAGGGTGTATTACCTCAGGGCTGTAGGGGCGCGGCAGGGCAGGGTGTATTACCTCAGGGCTGTAGGGGCGCGGCAGGGTGTTTTACCTCAGGGCTGTAGGGGCGCGGCAGGGCAGGGTGTTTTACCTCAGGGCTGTAGGGGCGCGGCAGCAGGGTGTATTACCTCAGGGCTGTAGGGGCGCGGCAGGGTGTTTTACCTCAGGGCTGTAGGGGCGCGGCAGGGCAGGGTGTATTACCTCAGGGCTGTAGGGGCGCGGCAGGGCGCGGCAGCAGGGTGTTTTACCTCAGGGCTGTAGGGGCGCGGCAGCGGTGCCATGTCATTATTCCGACCTCCCATAATTCCGACCTCCCATAATTCAGAAAAAAGCAAAAAAATAAGAACTCCCATAGGTACGACCTCCCGTTTTTCCGACCATCGGAAGAACGGGATTTCGGGATTATGGGTTGGAGTTTATGGTGAATAAATTAAGGCTATTCAATAAGTGATTGACTTGTTCTACTGTAGTTTAATAAATGCTGTCCCTAGACATGTGTTTGACTTCATTATGCTGCATATTTTTTACATTTCTGTTATATGCGTTCATAGACTGCATGGGAGTATTGATCCTATTAGCGGCTAATAGGATCAATACTGAAATTGCGATTTGATTAGCAAATTGCAACGGCCGCGATTATTAATTAATTTAATCAATATTCAACCGGAGCGAGTCTGATCCAGTGTTGACACTTGCTGCGCTCTATCAATCATAAGGGCGTGCACGCACGCGGAGCCCCTTGTCCAACTTTCCTCCAAAACCAGTAAAAAGTAATCCTCCTTGGCATGGCGTCTGTGTCTGCCCTGCAGAACCCGCGGTCCTCCCGTCATGTCAGCCTAAACAAACAACGCTGTGTGTGTGTGTGTGTGTGTGTGTGTGTGTGTGTGTGTGTGTGTGTGTGTGTGTGTGTGTGTGTGTGTGTGTGTGTGTGTGTGTGTGTGTGTGTGTGTGTGTGTGTGTTTGTGCGCGCGCGCCGGAGCAGAAAAACGGCTTGTTGTTTGAGGGTGACCAGATGTCCTGTTTCTGTGGGACAGTCTCAGGGTGACTAGAGGTCCCTCTTTATGTGGGACAGTCACTCATTTTACTTTTCAGTCATCCCACAAATTGACACCCTGTCAGTCCCACATTGAGACTGACAGACTACAGAGCCCTAATAGTCCTCTTTCTGTTTTCTCTCACTGTCTCTTTTTTGCTAGATGCGTTTTAAGCCTGTTAAAATAACGGGAGAAATACAGACCAACATGAATAGCCTAAATAACAAAATGATGGGCATTATTAGGACTATGTGTGGACAAATATGAGGCATTTTTAATACCAACTTAAGTATTGCTACCCGCAATTAACTCTCCGACTTTACCCTCACAAGTAATAGGCCTACTTGTCCTCAAATAGCCTAAAGAGTTTTGGTCACCCTAAGTCTAATATGGCCTAAGCATGACATATAACCGCAGAAAATGGCCATTAAATATGTAAAAATCGTGAAAATGCTCGATGTATTGACTCTAGGCCTATTTTTTTATTTCTTTAATTTATTGTAAATTTTACTGTGGCACTCGGAGGGTCAACGAAAAAAAAATCATGGCACTTCATGTCGAAAAGGTTGCCTACTGGGGTTGCCTACTGTCGATCACATTGTAGGCTATAGTATAGCCTACAATGTGATCGACAGTAGGAATTGACTTTACCCTTATTATTATTATTTGATGTATGTATTTCTTTCTGTCAATCAAGATCCCTGCAGCAATGAGGCGCACGGGGATTCCCCGTGCGTTGCTGCTATAGAGCTCTGCTGAGCGAGGTGAATTAAAACTACATGACAAAATCTTAGGTTTTCAAACTATCCAGTGGTCCTGAGAGAGCCTGGCAAGGTAACCAAATGTAACTCTGTAAAATGAATCCAAATGAACCGTATGGTATGGGCTCATTAGGCTTCATTTTATGCGTTCGGGTTGTAGCCTACTCAAAGGCTGGGTCTGAGAGGCTAAATGGTGGTCCGTGGGACACTGGTGTCAAAATGATTGAAAACCACAGGTCTTAAATGTATTCCTGTTTGTACATTTCTGCAATAAATACATGAAATATTATGCGATCATCGTGCACAACGCACAAAGCATTGATTTAAGACATACAGTACCACCTGGGCATTATGCGGCCGGGGCCTAATGCGGCCTTTTCCCTGACTCTGACCGCCCCGTGAAAGGGTAGCCTATGTGGTTTTCAACCAGTGGGCCAGGGACCACCAATGGTTCTTGAGAGAGTTCTAGTTAAATATAAAAAGTTGGTTAACCAGATGTAACTCTTTGAGATGGTAAAAAATAAAAGAGTAAAAAATAAAAACAAATGGACCCTTGCGGCCGGGTCCATTTGTTTTCATGTTTACGCGCTCAAGAGTTAAAATACTCATCTGAATTAGCCAGAGAACGTAAAAATGTCATTTCTGATCAATCCAGCCTGCAGGAATTCTGGACAAAAGCAAAATAAATCTTTACTTTTGGGGTCTGTGGGGCTAGTCATCAAATGGTGGTCCGTGGCTCATATACTGAATAAATAGAAATTGTTAGTCTCACTCTTACTTTTATATTGTAATTGTTGTGAATTATCTGCCTGCTGTCTGTCTGGCAGCCTCTGGACATCCCTACCCTCTGTGCCTTAAGAGACTCCTGTATTTTCCAACACTCCACCCCAATCCACTCATTATCCAATCACAGCCCAGGTGCACCACGATATAACCAGCTCCCTTTTCAACCACCCTCAGTCAGTCTCTAGCCTCCACACAGGCAACATCTACAGGCAGCTCCCCAACTTTCCAACGTCAAACCAGCCATGCGTACTTGACATTGTAAGCTTTGCACTGACTTGAATTGTTGTATTATGCCATGGACTAAATTGTTGCCCTTGCAATATGTCATCTGTTATGTATGGTCATTTATTATGTGTGTATATATGCTAAATTATAATTATTTACTCTATAATGATTGTATCCCCTGCCATTTGCTAATTACTATGTTAATCTAACACTATCTACATATTTGCATTATATCATTCATGACTGTTGGTTGAATGTACTCCTTTTCTCTGTTCTAGAAAACCATGGCATGGCATTATGGATAACTGAAACCTGCAATAAACCATCATCTTATATATCTTATATATATATATATATATATATATATATATATATATATATATATATATATATATATATATATATATATATATATATATATATATATATATATATATATATATACTCAATGTCATCTCTCTAACCGGAGAACCCTTGGGTGGTCAGCACTAACGGTCACACAACCAGTTAATATTTAATAGTAAATAAATTAATATTATGCAGACTTTAGTTCAGCCTTTAGTCTTGGCCCTCCACAATATTTTATGCATCTCATTTGGCCCCTTGGGAAAAATAATTGCCCACCCGTAGATAAAGACTGTCGACAGCAAATGGCCTATAACTCAATTCTGTATGCTTTCTACTTAAAATAATGGGTAAATAATGGTTTATTAATAAGGGTAATAATAATAATGTCCACTCATGCACTTTGAAAAGAAGTAGTCTTCATTCACAATATTGCTTTTATTCAGTCAAATAGGCCTAAACAAGCCATAGGCAAAAACAAAAACAGCAACATTTCAGGAACAATTAAATTCCCTAGCTTGCACTTGTGTGAAAATAATAAATATCAAAAGTCACCCATACCATGTTTTGGCCCACTCATGTTCAATACAAAGTTTAACATTGTGCGTGGTTGGAGGTGGAGGCCGAAGAGCAGCACGCTTCCTGTTCAGTTGGGAGCGCACGCTGTCGAATTCAGGGATGCTCTCACCATCTGCAGCCCCTCTGACAACCTCGTCGTACACCTTCTTAACGGACTTTGTTGGGTCAGCTTCAATCGCTTGAATCATCCTCTGCACAATGTCAGTGCCTGATATAACTGAGGAGTCATCTCCGTGGTTGTGTACTGGTGCGTTTAAAACGATTATATTTTGATTAATTGCAGCTATATTGAATTGCGCGGTTTGGATGAAAACATTGCAGGTCTTCCTCCAGCACCGCCAGTAGATCTTTCCACCTTTGGTTTTGTTTTTTTGGTAGCGGTATCCATTATGTACCAGAATTTTGCCGCCTCTCTTTCCTGGCTGCAAAGTTGCCATTACGCACGAGTCACGACACTTTACGCGCGGCGCTAGAGGTGTTCTGCGTTTAAACTGGCATCAACTGGAATAGGACATTCGACGCCTTTTATACTCTCCTAAATGCAATTCATTTTATTACACCCAGCCGGTCTCCATTAATTAAACAATGCTTACTGCAATCAGCATGATATGAATCGTCCTGTGCCAAGGAGCATTGCATCCGTCCCTTAATTAAGGGAAGCAGAACCGGCTGGTGTTAATTGCATTTAGAAGAGTATAAAAGGCGTCGAATGTCCTATGCCAGTTGATGCCTGTTTGAACGCAGAACACGTCTAGCGCCGCGCGTAAAGTAAGTGTCGTGACTCGTGCGTCGTGCGTAATGGCAACTCTGCAGCCAGGAAAGAGGGGAGGCAAAATTCTTGTACATAATGGATACCGCTACCAAAAAAACAAAACCAAAGGTGCAAAATTTTACTGGCGGTGCTGGAGGAAGACCTGCAATGTTTTCATCCAAACCGCGCAATTCAATATAGATGCCGTTAATCCGAATATCATCATTTTAAATGCACCAGTACACAACCACGGAGATGACTCCTTGATTATATCAGGCACTGACATTGTGCAGAGGATGATTCAGGCGATTGAAGCTGACCCAACAAAGCCCGTTAAGAGGGTGTATGACGAGGTCGTTAGAGCGGCTGCTGTTAATGAAAATATACCCCAATTCGACACTGTGCGTTCCCAACTAAACAGAAGGCGTGCTGCTCTTATGCCTCGAATCCCACACAGCGTTCATGACGTTCGTGTTGAAGATGAGTGGGCCAGAACATGGGATGGAAATGAGTTTCTGTCTCATCAAGACAATGATTGGGGAATTTTGATTTTTGGCACAGAGGGAAATTATAGAAAGTTACGACGGTGTTCAGACATTTACATGGATGGCACATTTAAAACCTGCCCGAGGCCATACGAGCAATTTGTGACCATCCATGGCAAATACCGGGGAAGAGTGGTGCCCCTAGTCATGTGCCTGATGAACGGCAAAGAGGTTGGCCAGTACAGAGAGGTCCTGTCCCACGTCAAGGCGAAGGTCCGCCGCATAACGGGGCATCGCTGGAGGCCGCAGCACATAATTACTGATTTCGAGAGCTCTCTGCTTACGGCCATTCAAACAGAATTGAGTGAGAGCCTCGCCCTCGACAAAAAAAGAAATGGAGGCGCCTTGAAAGCCGAATCTCCCGTTTGAAGAGGGAGTACCACCGCGGGGACATCGACGTGCCCGAATATTGGGACGCAATAAGGCATTGTGTGCACGAATTCGTGTGAGAGGCCTAGGGGTCTGTAACCTTTTTTTTTTAAATGCAATGTTTTTATTTTCTTTTAATTTAATGATAAGTTAATAATAAGTTAATGACACCACTGCATTTTTTTCCACCATGCAGTTATTATTTTCATACGAATGTATGTGTAAAAAAAAAAGTTTGTAAAAGTGATCCTCGTTTTTGTTCTGACCTGAAATGTTGCTGTTTTTGTTTTTTGCCCTATTTGGCTTGTTTTGAGCAAATAAAAGCAATATTGTGAAATGAAGACTACTTATTTTCAAAGTCCGTCAGTGGACATTATGGGTTGCATTATCATATTAAAGTAGAAAGCATACAGAATTGAGTTATAGGCCATTTGCTGTCGACATGACAGCGTCCTGTTTAATGCCTTAATCAATGCCTTGTGCGTTGGTGCACGATGATCGCACAATATTTTATATATGTATTGCAGAAATCTAGCCTACAAACAGGAATACATTTAAGACATGTGGTTTCCAATCATTTTTACAAGACATGTGGTTTTCAATCATTTTGACACCAGTGTCCCACGGACCACCATTTAGCCTCTCAGACCCAGCCTTTGAGTAGCCTACAAATCGAGCGCGTAAAATGAAACCAAATGAGCCCGTACCGTACGGGTTCATTACCAACCTTACCAACGCTCTCAGGACAACTGGATATCCCTGTTTGAAAACGGCTCAGAGATGAGTATTTTAACTCTTCAGAGCGTAAACCTGAAACCAAATGGACCCGCCAGGATCCATTTGGTTTTATTTTTTTCTCTCTCAAAAGTTACATCTGGTTAACCAACTTTCCCTATTTATCTGGAACTCTCAAGAACCATTGGTGGTCCCTGGCCCACTGGTTGAAAACCACATAGGCTACCCTTTCACGGGGCGGTCAGAGTCAGCGAAAAGGCCGCATTAGGCCCCGGCCGCATAATGCCCAGGTGGTACTGTATGTCTTAAATCAATGCTTTGTGCGTTGTGCACGATGATCGCATAATATTTTATTATTTTATTTGATCGACACAATAAATACATCAAACAATAATAATAGGGTTAATAATAAGGGTAATAATAATAATAATAATAATAATAATATAAGGAACGACTTTATAGTCAATTCCTACTGTTGATCACATTGTAGAGTAGACTCTCATGCGTCTATGAACGCATATGACAGAAATGTAAAAACATCTGCAGCATAATAAAGTCAAACACATTTCTAGGGACAGCATTTATTAAACTACAGTAGAACAAAGTCAATCACTTATTGAATAGTCTTAATTTATTCACCATAAAACCCAACCCATAATCTCGAAATCCCGTTCTTCCGATGGTCGGAAAAACGGGAGGTCGTACCTATGGGAGTTCTTATTTTTTTTGCTTTTTTCGGAATTATGGGAGGTCGGAATTATGGGAGGTCGGAATACTGGGTGGACACCGCGGCAGCAGGGTGTTTTACCTCAGGGCTGTAGGGGCGCGGCAGGGCAGGGTGTATTACCTCAGGGCTGTAGGGGCGTGGCAGGGCAGGGTGTTTTACCTCAGGGCTGTAGGGGCGCGGCAGGGCAGGGTGTATTACCTCAGGGCTGCAGAGGCGCGGCAGGCGACCCGGAGCAGTGGAAGTGAACGGTCTGCCAGCGTCCGTCTCGGCGGTGCCACACCCTGGTCTCCTCTGATTGGTTGGAGCGTGGGCGACCCTGACCGTCTACGAACTGCGTCAGGCGGATGTAAGCGATGCAGGCGGCGTCCTCTCCAACCATGTGGACATGAGGGTTCAGGATGGTGGTGTGGATGGGACGACTGTTCTTAGAGAGGACTGGAGACACAGAGACACAGAGAGAGAGGACGGCTGTTCTTAGATAAGACTGGAGACAGAGAGACACAGAGAGAGAGGACGGCTGTTCTTAGATAAGACTGGAGACAGAGAGAGACAGAGAGGACGGCTGTTCTTAGATAAGACTGGAGACACAGAGAGAGAGAGAGGACGGCTGTTCTTAGATAAGACTGGAGACAGAGAGAGACAGAGAGGACGGCTGTTCTTAGAGAGGACTGGAGACAGAGAGACAGAGACAGAGAGAGGACGGCTGTTCTTAGAGAGGACTGGAGACAGAGACAGAGAGAGACAGAGAGAGGACGGCTGTTCTTAGATAAGACTGGGAGAGAGACAGAGAGAGACAGAGAGAGGACGGCTGTTCTTAGATAAGACTGGGAGAGAGACAGAGGGAGACAGAGAGAGGACGGCTGTTCTTAGAGAGGACTGGAGACAGAGAGAGAGAGAGAGAGAGAGAGAGAGAGAGAGAGAGAGAGAGAGAGAGAGAGAGAGAGAGAGAGAGAGAGAGAGAGAGAGAGAGAGAGAGAGAGAGAGAGAGAGAGGACGGCTGTTCTTAGATAAGACTGGAGAGAGAGAGAGAGAGACAGAGAGAGAGAGGACGGCTGTTCTTAGAGAGGACTGGAGACAGAGAGAGAGAGAGAGAGAGAGAGAGAGAGAGAGAGAGAGAGAGAGAGAGAGAGAGAGAGAGAGAGAGAGGACGGCTGTTCTTAGATAAGACTGGAGAGAGAGAGAGACAGAGAGAGAGAGGACGGCTGTTCTTAGAGAGGACTGGAGACAGACAGACAGAGACAGAGAGGACGGCTGTTCTTAGAGAGGACTGGAGACAGAGAGAGACAGACAGAGAAAGGACGGCTGTTCTTAGAGAGGACTGGAGACAGAGAGAGACAGACAGAGAAAGGACGGCTGTTCTTAGAGAGGACTGGAGACACAGAGACAGAGAGAGGACGGCTGTTCTTAGAGAGGACTGGAGACACAGAGACAGAGACAGAGAGAGGACGGCTGTTCTTAGAGAGGACTGGAGACACAGAGACAGAGACAGAGAGAGGACGGCTGTTCTTAGAGAGGACTGGAGACACAGAGACAGAGACAGAGAGAGGACGGCTGTTCTTAGAGAGGACTGGAGACACAGAGACAGAGACAGAGAGAGGACGGCTGTTCTTAGAGAGGACTGGAGACACAGAGACAGAGACAGAGAGAGGACGGCTGTTCTTAGAGAGGACTGGAGACACAGAGACAGAGACAGAGAGAGGACGGCTGTTCTTAGAGAGGACTGGAGACAGAGAGAGACAGACAGAGAGGACGGCTGTTCTTAGATAAGACTGGAGACAGAGAGACAGAGAGAGGACGGCTGTTCTTAGAGAGGACTGAAGACAGAGAAGACAGGACTGGACGGCTACCGTCCTAAAGTCTTACGGTTGTCAAAGTAGAATCTGTGGAAGTCCATGCCCTCCACCAGGTTCCCTAGACCCTCTGGCTCAAACGATGTCAGCCCAGGATCACAGATCTTCCTGTAGACAGCCAGACATATAAAACATGTTACAGTACATGTCATAGACACATTACACATGTTACAGTACATGTTATAGACACATTACACATGTTACAGACACATATTAATCTGTGTAACATAGATTAATAAAACAACCAGAGACATAACACATGTTACAGCCAGCTCCAGGCCTAAGAAACTAGAATCTAGTGTCAGAAACTAGAATCTAGTGTCAGAAACTAGAATGTAGTGTCAGAAACTAGAATCTAGTGTCAGAAACTAGAATCTAGTGTCAGAAACTAGAATCTAGTGTCAGAAACTAGAATCTAGCGTCAGAAACTAGAATCTAGTGTCAGAAACTAGAATCTAGCATCAGAAACTAGAATCTAGTGTCAGAAACTAGAATGTAGTGTCAGAAACTAGAATCTAGTGTCAGAAAATAGAATGTAGTGTCAGAAACTAGAATCTAGTGTCAGAAACTAGAATGTAGTGTCAGCAACTAGAATCTAGTGTCAGAAACTAGAATCTAGTGTCAGCAACTAGAATCTAGTGTCAGAAACAGAAACTAGAATGTAGTGTCAGAAACTAGAATGTAGTGTCAGAAACTAGAATGTAGTGTCAGAAACTAGAATGTAGTGTCAGAAACTAGAATGTAGTGTCAGAAACTAGAATCTAGTGTCAGCAACTAGAATCTAGTGTCAGAAACTAGAATGTAGTGTCAGAAACTAGAATCTAGTGTCAGAAACTAGAATCTAGTGTCAGAAACTAGAATCTAGTGTCCTAGAAACTAGAATCAAACTAGAATCTAGTGTCAGAAACTAGAATCAAACTAGAATCTAGTGTCAGAAACTAGAATCTAGTGTCAGAAACTAGAATCTAGTGTCAGAAACTAGAATCAAACTAGAATCTAGTGTCAGAAACTAGAATCAAACTAGAATCTAGTGTCAGAAACTAGAATCTAGTGTCAGAAACTAGAATCTAGTGTCAGAAACTAGAATGTAGTGTCAGAAACTAGAATCTAGTGTCAGAAACTAGAATCTAGTGTCAGAAACTAGAATCTAGTGTCAGAAACTAGAATCTAGTGTCAGAAACTAGAATGTAGTGCCAGAAACTAGAATCTAGTGTCAGAAACTAGAATCTAGTGTCAGAAACTAGAATCTAGTGTCAGAAACAGAAACTAGAATGTAGTGTCAGAAACTAGAATGTAGTGTCAGAAACTAGAATCTAGTGTCAGAAACTAGAATGTAGTGTCAGAAACTAGAATCAAACTAGAATCTAGTGTCAGAAACTAGAATCTAGTGTCAGAAACTAGAATCTAGTGTCAGAAACTAGAATCTAGTGTCAGCAACGAGAATCCAGTGTCAGAAACTAGAATGTAGTGTCAAAAAGTAGAATCTAGTGTCAGAAACTAGAATCTAGTGTCAGAAACTAGAATCTAGTGTCAGAAACTAGAATCTAGTGTCAGAAACTAGAATCTAGTGTCAGAAACTAGAATCTAGTGTCAGCAACTAGAATCTAGTGTCAGAAACTAGAATGTAGTGTCAGAAACTAGAATGTAGTTGCAAAAAATAGAATCTACTGTCAGGACAAAATAAACATAAGCTAAACAGACATGACAGCTACCGTTCTATTGACCAATCAGATTGTTCGGTACTCACGCGTACGCCTCAAAGTCTCCGTTGTTCACCGCTTCGATCAGCTGCTCTGTGATTTTAATAATCTCCTGTTTGCGTGCTGCGAAAAGACACACACTGTCAGAGAGAGACAACGAGTCCATCTCACACACACAACCACACACTCCTCGCACTCACACTCACACACACTCCTACTCACACACACTCCTCGCACTCACACTCACACACACTCCTCGCACTCACACTCACACACACTCCTCACCCTCACACTCACACACACTCCTCGCACTCACACTCACACACACAACCACACACACTCTGCTGTGAAGAGACACACACTGTCAGAGAGAGACGATTCCATCTCTCACAACCACTCCTGATACTCACACTCACACACACTCCTGACCCTCACACTACTCTCACACACGCAGTCACAACTGACCCTGACACTCACACACTTTGTCAAAACTGAGCCCACAGTTAGCGCGCGCGCGCACACACACACACACACACACACACACACACACACACACACACACACACACACACACACACACACACACACACACACACACACACACACACACACACACACACACACACACACACACACACACACTCCTAATCTCCAGATTAGTGAGATGCAGAGGTCTGATAAATCCATGAATCACTGCTGGTCATGTGATCACTGATGGTCACTAAAGCAAAACATACACATACACTATAATCCAATCAGTTGATCAATAAATAAATCAATATGAGACTACAGTTTATCTAGGTATGTTCTTCCGTGTGTGTGTGTGTGTGTGTGTGTGTGTGTGTGTGTGTGTGTGTGTGTGTGTGTGTGTGTGTGTGTGTGTGTGTGTGTGTGTGTGTGTGTGTGTGTGTGTGTGCGTGCGCGCGCGCGCGGCGTGTGCGTGCGTGTGTGTGTGTGTGTGCGTGCGTGTGTGCGTGTGTGTGTACATACAACCTTTCACATCTTCATCCTCAATAGTAGCGTTGCTGCTGTCAGATGATCCCTAGAGTGAGACAGGGATGTGGAGATGATTAGACACACACACACACACACACACACACGCACGCACGCACCCACGCACGCACGCACGCACACGCATGTGCACGCACACGCATGCGCACGCACACACGGTACATACATATTCATGCCAGCACAGACCCATCATATCATGGGTTCATGCGTTACATCAGTTAAACCAACATGATGTTATTTAAATCATTTAAACACAACAGAACAGAGTTTCACAGCAGCCATTTGATCACAGTACGGTCATGTGATGTGATGTCACTTCCTGTACAGGCTCTGTTCCATTTAGTACCGAAGGACCATTAAACAGAACCAATTGGACCCTTACGGGTCCATTTGGTTTCATTTTACCGCTCTCAAGAGTTACACTCTCAAGAGTCCACGCAATTGATGGAGAAAAATTGTTATTTTGACCAACGTTTTGCCAGTTCTCTTTCACAGTTGTGGACCAAAATGTGAAAGTTCTTAGGTTTGTGTGCAAGAGACTAAACTCAACATCACAAACTGTCAACTCAAACCTCAAATACTGTTTTCAAACATCAGTAATAGCATATACAGCAAAACCTTCCAATTCTCCCCCCGCTATTTTTCATTATAAAGTGCATTATTAACTATATAACACTATAACAGTAAGTTACACCATCACCTACTATTTCAAAGCTTTCTGGGGTCCTTGAAATGGATTTTCAGTAATGGAACAATCACGTTTTTGATGTGTAGATCTTGTTGATCCGCTCTTTTTGAAAGTAGCTCTCAAGTGAAAAATGTGTGGGCACCTGTAGTGTCCTGACAACATGGCTGATGTGAAAAAAAAAGAGTCTATTCTGCCAAAAAGTACAGAATAACAAAACATCAACAACAACAACAACAACAACAACAACAACAACAACAACAACAACAAATTAACCACAAGCACCTTTGTGTTTGTGGTCTTTGTGTTACCACTAAATCCTGTTTTGACACATGGTTTCCAGTTGGGTGACACTAGTGACTCTCACTAAAGTGTTCACCAGTGTACAGTTACTTAAAGCGTAATGCATGTCAGGAAAACAGAACGTTTCCAGAAGCCACGTGGAGCCTCCACGAAGTCACATGACTTTCTGAACAAACTACGTAGTTCAGGAATCCGTTCCGAACTTTGGGAGATTTGCGCTTGCGCTTCCAGTAAGTCACAGGAACCAATAGGAGGACAGCTGCAGCACACAGATCAGATACAGAGCCAATAGGAGGACAGCTGCAGCACACACATCAGATACAGAGCCAATAGGAGGACAGCTGCAGCACACACATCAGATACAGAGCCAATAGGAGGACAGCTGCAGCACACACATCAGATACAGAACCAATAGGAGGACAGCTGATCAGATACAGAACCAATAGGAGGACAGCTGATCAGATACAGAACCAATAGGAGGACAGCTGCAGCACACACATCAGATACAGAGCCAATAGGAGGACAGCTGATCAGATACAGAACCAATAGGAGGACAGCTGATCAGATACAGAACCAATAGGAGGACAGCTGATCAGATACAGAACCAATAGGAGGACAGCTGATCAGATACAGAACCAATAGGAGGACAGCTGATCAGATACACAACGATTTCTAGTTTCTGAATAACATAATATTCAAAGATTCGCAACACGTTTTCACAATTTTTCAAAAATAGCAGAGATACAAGCTCATAGCGCGCCACTCGGTGGCGCGCTATGAGCTTGTAGATCTGCTATTTTT
Organism: Benthosema pterotum; assembly: GCA_039105355.1. Taxonomy (NCBI): domain Eukaryota; kingdom Metazoa; phylum Chordata; class Actinopteri; order Myctophiformes; family Myctophidae; genus Benthosema; species Benthosema pterotum. The sequence goes on from CM076985.1 coordinate 47,784,321, forward strand.
CAATAGTTAAAACACAATGCTTAGAACACCAAAACGCATTCAGTACTCAAAGGGTTAAATACACCAAAGGAGGCGTGGTCTAAATAAGGGCGTGGCTCCCCATGTTGAAGTTCCTGTATCTCAGTCCAGTAGTAATAGGGTTACAGTTACACCCAGAATTAGTAACAAGTTGAATCTTTCAGGATATGTTCAGAATACCTTTAGGAACGACATACTAAAAGTCCCCGTGAATCCCCCTTGTGCTCTCTGAGATATTCAAGATGGCGTCCAAAATGGATATTAGATATAATGGGGGGTGAAAAGGGCAAACTGACAGATATAAACTTCCCAGGTCGATCAATTATATAAATACAAACATTTTTTCGTACTGGAACTTTCCATGAAATCCAATATGGCCGCCCAATATGGCGACCGCAATATTAGTCTATTAGAAGGCTATAGGCCTATTAGTATATTAGTGCTAATATTAAAAAGCCCATATTGGAGAGAAAAAAAAAGTGTTCTGATGTTTGCTAGTCCAAGACTCCAATAAGAGAAAAGATATGCACTACTGCTAACTGTTGGTGGAGAATCATATGAAAACATATTTAAAATTTTATATAAGGGTTATCTTTTTGTAGTTAAAAAACTTATGTCGAAATTTAGGTTTCTGTCAGACTCAGACACATTTCTAGACGCCTTGTGAACTACAGAGGAGCCATGCCATTAACACTGACCCCTAACACACACACACACGCACGCACACACACACACACACGCACACGCACACGCACACACGCACGCACGCACGCACGCACGCACGCACGCACGCACGCACGCACGCACGCACGCACGCACGCACGCACACACACACACACACACACACACACACACACACACACACACACACACACACACACACACACACACACACACACAGATGAGTGTATGGACAGGTCCAGGTGGTTTAGAAGGACAGTATGTCTACCTTGACCACTGGTTTATGGATTACTGTAGTCTGAGGCTCCTGAGGAGGAAAATAATATGGAGGAGAAGAAAACAGATCCAACGGAAGGACAGTCAGACAGAGACCAGACACAGAGAGCAGGGGTTTTCAACAGGTGGTCTGGGGACCACCAGTGGTCCTTGAGAATGTTCCAGGTGGTCCCCAGCTGAGTTGGTTAACCAGATGTAACTCCCGAGAATGTAAAAATGAAACCAAATGGACCCTTGCGGGTCCATTTGGTTTTATTTTCACACTCTCAAGAGTTAAAATATTCATCGTCTTAACACAACTAGAAGATTAATTAATGGTCATTTCGGTCTGTACGTTTGCCTGTTTTTCCCCCCCGAAAATTCAGCCCGAAGCAAAAGAAATATTTAGTTTTTGGGGTCCGGGGGGCTAAAATGTCCTCAAGTGGTGGTCCGTGGCTCAAATGCTGAATAAATGGTGGTCCCTGGTGTCAAAAAGGTTGAAAACCCCTGAGGTAGAGCATAATGGACAAACAGACGGACGGACATCATAGTAGAAGAAAACAGAAGGACATAATGATAGAGGAATGTCCCTGAAGTGACCGCATGGTGGAGTGGTTGTCACTGGTCTCCAAACAGCACATCTTTACAGGTCCCTGAGTTTTAGGTTCCTACATTTTGTTTAGTTTTAATTGTTATTATTATTATTTCCAAACGTTTTCAAAACGGTACTATCAAGAAGAAATGAAGAAATAAAACTCTTTGAGCTAAACAAATGGTGAACCAGTAAAGTAGTGGATGATGAGAAGGTAGAATGGATGTAATGTGTGTCTACAGATAAAACATTACTGGAGCTTATTGGATTAATTCTGACACTAGAATCTAGTGTCAGAAACTAGAATCTGCTGCAAGGAACTAGAATGTAGCGTCAGAAACTAAAATCTGCTGCAAGGAACTAGAATGTAGCGTCAGAAACCAGAATCTAGCATTAGAAAGTAGAATCTGTTGTGAGGAACTATAATATAGTGTCAGAAAGTAGAAATGTAGTGTCAGAAACTAGAATCTAGCGTCAGAAACTAGAATGTAGTGTCAGAAACTAGAATGTAGCGTCAGAAACTAGAATCTAGTGTCAGAAACTAGAATGTAGTGTCAGAAACTAGAATGTAGTGTCAGAAACTAGAATGTAGTGTCAGAAACTAGAATGTAGTGTCAGAAACTAGAATGTAGTGTCAGAAACTAGAATCTAGTGTCAGAAACTAGAATGTAGTGTCAGAAACTAGAATCTAGTGTCAGAAACTAGAATGTAGTGTCAGAAACTAGAATCTAGTGTCAGAAACTATAATCTGGTGTCAGAAACTATAATCTAGTGTCAGAAACTAGAATCTAGTGTCAGAAACTATAATCTGGTGTCAGAAACTATAATCTAGTGTCAGAAACTATAATCTAGTGTCAGAAACTATAATCTAGTGTCAGAAACTAGAATGTAGTGTCAGAAACCAGAATGTAATCAGGACAAAAGCATCCTGTCGGCTGTCCACTATAACCAACAATGCACTGACTGGATCTTTTGTTTCCAAAACCACAGCCAGTTTTCAGCTAAACTTTCCTTTTGCCTCTTGCATAAAGGCAATGTAGATGGAGAGATGGAGAGATGTTTACGCTGGTGATGCACCACAACAACAACATGGTGGTGATGGCACCATGTCATGGACGCTGTCATGGGATCACTCAAATCTACTTTATTTTCCAGAGCACACAAATGCACCCCTGGAAAATAAAACCTCATTATGTGCAAAATGCTACATTTTCAGGAAAAATAGAAAAATAAAACATTTGGTCATTTTATGGTCTACTCAGTCTCATGTGAACACACCAGACAGTTTATAAGTTACTACATTCACTATTTAGATATGCATGTTCATTTCAGCCAGGGGCGGATGTAACATGTGAAGTATGGATGAATGTTCAACAGGGACGTGCACACATAGGGGCGCGGGTCTTCGCCCCTGCCCCTTTTTTTTTACCCCGGTCTGTAAAACAAACTGCCCTGTCCGTTTAGCGCATGGTGAAGGAAATGCACTAGTGCAACGCCTCTCCTTTCCATGCAATAAAATACCACAGGGAATCAATTAGTGAACTAAACAAATTTGTTTCAAAATCCATGGCATTACACCTGAATCACCACTAGATATAGAGTGCTAACATATCAGATCATCAAACTCTCAACGTCTAGTCTACGTCTAGATCGTTTCTGTCTGTATCCTTTGTTTAAACTTTCCCTCTATGGTGAAAGAAAATGCACATGGTCTCCATTAAATCTGACTCTAGCCTCCTGAACTTGGATTGGAATGCAGCGTTTTTGTCTTGAACACATTTTGTGTAGAAACACACCAAGTCAAACGTAAATAATAAACAATACTTCCTCCAGTGGAAGGTTAGGGTCTCTCTCCATCTCTGTAAGAGGCTGTACATGAACTCTAAGGCCTCAATGAGGCGCTACAACACAAACACTGAAAATGGGGGAAAATAGCTGCCATTTTCCCCCCATATTTATCCAAAGGTGCGCTCAATATGTGACATCAGACCCTGCCTCTCTCAAAACTGTCTGAAGCACGTCCCTGGTGATTCCCACAATGAAATGGCATTAGGGGGATGCGGCGTGCGTTCATGCATGCATGCAGTACGATGCGGTGCCATTGATGTATATCAGAAAGCTAGATGTCTCTCCCGTGCTGCTGACCAATGGGGAGTGACGTTGTTACATTTTATTGTATGTGGCGGCCATCTTACTGAGGGTATAGCGTAACATTGTGTCTATGAGTATATACTTTTTTACATGATGATAACTCTATTTTTCACACAGATTTGGTTTGTTGTAAACATCAGAGACGTCCGCATACATGTGAGCTTTTATTTAACGTTTTAGATTTTTAAAAAAGCAAATTTTTGAAGCAAATAAGCATCCTAAATCATAGCCACGTTCATAATAAAGCAAACCGTTTGTAAATCTGTTTTCATAGCTGTTTTTGTTTGAGTTTCCCGCCATAGAGCATAGTGTATTGAAGTACCTCAGTAAGATGTTTGAGCTGCCATAGAGCATAGTGTATTGAAGTACCTCAGTAAGATGTTTGAGCTGCCATAGAGCATAGCGTATTGAAGTACCTCAGTAAGATGTTTGAGCTGCCATAGAGCATAGCGTATTGAAGTACCTCAGTAAGATGTTTGAGCTGCCATAGAGCATAGCGTATTGAAGTACCTCAGTAAGATGTTTGAGCTGCCATAGAGCATAGCGTATTGAAGTACCTCAGTAAGATGTTTGAGCTGCCATAGAGCATAGTGTATTGAGGTACCTCAGTAAGATGTTTGAGTTGCCATAGAGCATAGTGTATTGAAGTACCTCAGTAAGATGTTTGAGCTGCCATAGAGCATAGCGTATTGAAGTACCTCAGTAAGATGTTTGAGCTGCCATAGAGCATAGCGTATTGAAGTACCTCAGTAAGATGTTTGAGCTGCCATAGAGCATAGCGTATTGAAGTACCTCAGTAAGATGTTTGAGCTGCCATAGAGCATAGCGTATTGAAGTACCTCAGTAAGATGTTTGAGCTGCCATAGAGCATAGCGTATTGAAGTACCTCAGTAAGATGTTTGAGCTGCCATAGAGCATAGCGTATTGAAGTACCTCAGTAAGATGTTTGAGCTGCCATAGAGCATAGCGTATTGAGGTACCTCAGTAAGATGTTTGAGCTGCCATAGAGCATAGCGTATTGAAGTACCTCAGTAAGATGTTTGAGCTGCCATAGAGCATAGTGTATTGAGGTACCTCAGTAAGATGTTTGAGTTGCCATAGAGCATAGTGTATTGAGGTACCTCAGTAAGATGTTTGAGCTGCCATAGAGCATAGTGTATTGAAGTACCTCAGTAAGATGTTTGAGCTGCCATAGAGCATAGTGTATTGAGGTACCTCAGTAAGATGTTTGAGCTGCCATAGAGCATAGTGTATTGAGGTACCTCAGTAAGATGTTTGAGCTGCCATAGAGCATAGTGTATTGAGGTACCTCAGTAAGATGTTTGAGCTGCCATAGAGCATAGTGTATTGAGGTACCTCAGTAAGATGTTTGAGCTGCCATAGAGCATAGCGTATTGAAGTACCTCAGTAAGATGTTTGAGCTGCCATAGAGCATAGCGTATTGAAGTACCTCAGTAAGATGTTTGAGCTGCCATAGAGCATAGCGTATTGAAGTACCTCAGTAAGATGTTTGAGCTGCCATAGAGCATAGCGTATTGAAGTACCTCAGTAAGATGTTTGAGCTGCCATAGAGCATAGCGTATTGAAGTACCTCAGTAAGATGTTTGAGCTGCCATAGAGCATAGCGTATTGAAGTACCTCAGTAAGATGTTTGAGCTGCCATAGAGCATAGCGTATTGAAGTACCTCAGTAAGATGTTTGAGCTGCCATAGAGCATAGCGTATTGAGGTACCTCAGTAAGATGTTTGAGCTGCCATAGAGCATAGCGTATTGAGGTACCTCAGTAAGATGTTTGAGCTGCCATAGAGCATAGCGTATTGAAGTACCTCAGTAAGATGTTTGAGCTGCCATAGAGCATAGCGTATTGAAGTACCTCAGTAAGATGTTTGAGCTGCCATAGAGCATAGCGTATTGAAGTACCTCAGTAAGATGTTTGAGCTGCCATAGAGCATAGCGTATTGAAGTACCTCAGTAAGATGTTTGAGCTGCCATAGAGCATAGCGTATTGAAGTACCTCAGTAAGATGTTTGAGCTGCCATAGAGCATAGCGTATTGAAGTACCTCAGTAAGATGTTTGAGCTGCCATAGAGCATAGCGTATTGAAGTACCTCAGTAAGATGTTTGAGCTGCCA
>CM076985.1:47795149-47797649 GCA_039105355.1 Benthosema pterotum
TGCAGTACCACCATGTCCTGAGCTGGTGGGGGCGCTGATATGCACATTATTTTATATATGAGTCAGTATATTAGTGATGCTAGATAAAAACAGGCTTGTTTCCATTCATTAGGAGGACAAAATTAAACCAGCTGTTCCTGAGAGCAATTTACATTAAAAGGCTCCATTTTCATTACCATCTAAACTCCTTATCCTAAACCCCTTTTTTTACTATTCTGAAAAAACTTTTTGGAATAGTTCAACATGCTGATCTATTGACACATTGTGAGCTTGTAGACTGGCCATGTAAACTATTGAAAAAATGTTCTTTTTTAATAGTTTAAAAAGGCAAAGAAGTTAAGTGATCAGGCGTTCAGCGGTGACGAACATGGAGCCCTAAAGCTCCTCTAGGATATGAATAGTGTTGTAGTGTGACGTCTCTTAAAGGGGAATTCCACCCATTTTCAATGTTTTTTTTTTTTTTCTGAGGAAACTCATGATGATTTTTTTCAGACCTCCATTTCTTTTTCAGACCTCCATTTCTTTTTCAGACCTCCATTTCTTTTTCAGACCTCCATTTCTAGGAAACATAGAACGGGGGGAACCTTTTATTATGTCCACACAACATCTCTAAGGTGTATTAATGACATAGTAAAACATTGAAAATGAGTGGAATTCCACACAGCACACACAGACACCCTATTAAAACAAGTATAGCATATTGAGAAAGATTGTTTACTATGCCTAATTGTATCCATAAAAGTAAATGACAAGACAAAAAACACACGGTAGGCCTACTTTTGCCCCAAAAATATCTGAGATGGGGAAGTGGAGGGACGGCGTCCCTCCGCGCCCCCCCTCCACTACACCCCTGGATATGAAAGACTTGGTTATTTGTGGGGATATAAAACACACATGGGAGCACCAAAACACACAAGAAGTTGCATTTCATATGGTGACACAACAGGAGGAGGTTCTAGGAGGTTTTAGGAGGTTTCAGGAGGTTTTACCTTGACATCAACCTTCTTGTTGAGGAGACTCTTGGCTGCTGCAGAGAGACAGAACGACACACCATCAGACATGGTGACCGCACACACATTACACACACATTACACACACATCACACACACACACTGTACACGCACACACCTGACGGTCTCTAGAACATAAAGTCTATGCAGCAGGCAGTAGATATTACTGTTCTATCCTAACATCTCAGTGAGCAGACACAGCATATATTACTGTTGAACTGACACAACACTGACAATAATACACTTATATAATACACTTACTGTATATACAGTACATAATGTACATAAACCACTCCTTTAAAATGCCCTTCATATGAGGAGAGAAATGTCCCCGTACATCACAGTATGATGCAACGTAAGCCTGCAGATCAGATGTTTTCATTTTACTAAACACAGCTGAGGGAATTAACTTTAGCCTATTAGGGATGTGAAAATGTCTCTGTGTGCACTAGAGAGACTTTATGTTTTCATTGAATGATTTATCACATAATCCACACCTTCACACGCACGCACGCACGCACGCACGCACGCACGCACGCACGCACGCACGCACGCACGCACGCACGCACGCACACACACACACACACACACACACACACACACACACACACACACACACACACACACACACACACACACACACACACACACACACACACACACACACACACACACACACACACACACACACACACACACACACACACACACACACAGAGCTGGGGAGGATTAGAGGTGAAAGAGCAGATGGAAAGTGAAGCGTGTGTGTGTGTGTGTGTGTGTGTGTGTGTGTGTGTGTGTGTGTGTGTGTGTGTGTGAATGGTTTAGGACAGTTCTGTGTTACACATGTGACTCCAAATATAATGCACCAGTTCTCCCTTTTTCCTTAAGCCATTGTGTCACATTTTCACATTTTATTCAAAAATAGCAGAACAACAAGCTCATGTCGCGCCACTCGGTGGCACGACATGAGCTTGTTGATCTGCTGAACAATAAAAACATTGTAATTATTATTTTGACCATATTACATATAGGAGCTTTAAGCCATCGTTGGCGACCTGCAGTAGGTTGAGGTCATTTATAAGGCCTGTATTATTGACAGAATACTGAGTGGAGATGCTTACCTTAGCACACAGTTAGGAAGCACAAGACAAGAATAAAGAAAAACATGAGAGATTAAAACAGTATAGATGATAAATATAGACACAGAGTAGAGGAAGGGAGAGACAGACAGACAGACAGACAGACAGACAGACAGACAGACAGACAGACAGACAGACAGACAGACAGACAGACAGACAGACAGCATCAGAACAGATCAGACTACAGTCTCTACAGAGTGATTGACAGCTGGTTCTGACCATCTACAAAGCCTCATCATCTCCTGCCTCTATTCTGGGAGAGAACACACCCTAAAATACCACAACACCCAGTCCCTAGAATACACCTCCTACAGTACCTTGTTCCACGATGCCAGCGGTCGTCCCAGG
>CM076985.1:47800149-47810149 GCA_039105355.1 Benthosema pterotum
ATTGGCATCTTTCTCCTTTTACTTCCTTATCTTCGACCGTTTCATTATTAGATGACTTTAGTATCTAACCATAGGAGCCACAGTGATCCATTATTACATCACTTTAGTATCTAACCATAGGAGCCACAGTGATCCATTATACACCATAGTCTTTATTAGATGACTTTAGTATCTAACCATAGGAGCCACAGTCATCCATTATACACCATAGTCTTGTGAAATTATCTTGACAACTGCAGAAGTTAAATAATTACTTTTTTCTATAATTTGTCATTAACTTATTTACTGGATCCATGGATTCAAGGAATACATTTAACTCCTGTGTTAAGGACTGACGTTTCAAGTTGATTTCATATGGATTTGTCCAGATAGCCAAGTGTGCTTGCTTTATTGTAGGCATAGCCTACTAAGGCTGTATACCGAAGCTCGGGATTCGAACCATTCGCTCGCTAAGGTCGCCACACGAACGAATATTAATGATCCCGAACCATTCGCATTTATTTATTTATTTAACTTTTCCCCCCATCTAGTAGATGTGCGACATCGAGGGGTCAGAAACTCGCTGTGAAACGCGCTGTTACTGCAGTTGGAAATGCATTGTTTTCACTGAAGGTGTCCCATTCTCAATAGAAGTCTATGTAGGCGATCCGCCATTAGACTAGCTCTAGGAAGTGAACGGAGTTTGCGCAACTCCGTCTGTACTCTATAGAGCTGCACGCTGACTGGTTGGTTTTATGGTTATGGTATGGTATTTACCTAGCCAGCAGCAGGCTAGCCAGCAGCAGCAGGCAGTTTAGACTATATATACAATATACACGTAGTCGTTCATAGCAAACAAATAATTAAACGAGCCGACGGACAGCATGTTTTGGCAATCAAAACAGCGTGTTACCCGTGGCTGTGTCGGACCGGTTCATGACTGGTGTATTCACAGATGTCAATCACCTCTCAGGGCAGTAGAAAACCTATCTACCGATGGCAACATCCACGATTTTAAGAGTTTCGGTCGCGCGCCGCACGGGGGGTGGGGGGGGGGGGGGGGGGGTGTTTGGTCGCAGCATGCTGTTTTTTTTATAGCGAAGGTTCGAAGCTCGGCCTGAAATTGCTTTCCGATGTTCGAAGGGCAAATTAAGCTCTAATATACAGCACTATAGCCTACACAATATTTGATTGATATATTGATACTATATTGATACTAAATATTTAATTATATACTTTGTAAATAATATGTAATAGTAATATTAATATATTACACTTGCTCAGACAGTAATATTGTAATATATGTTGCTTTAAAATTAAGGTAATAATTAATAAGTAATATATTAACAAGATAAAGTAATATTCTCAACACTGGTAGCAGTAGTAGTGTTTCAAATCATTTCAAGCACTTTAATCTGAAATATCTTTGAAATTTGGCTTGTTTTGCATGCCATCGTGTTTGGTGGGGCAGTCAGGGCATTTAGGAGTGGGCATTGCCCCCCCCAGGCCCATGCCTAGATCCGGGCCTGGTGGAGCCCCACTGATGTTTAGCTACTGATGTGGACGAATGCTGGATGTCAGTGGAGTTTATAAGGAATTTGGAGCCCAAGGCAGGAGTTTCCTGAGCTCCAGGGAAAATCTCCTGTAAAATGGCGTCCCACAAGGGATAAAATTATGAACTATTATTAAACTAAATAACATTATATGTGTTTTAAATGTTCAATTCTAGTTATAGAGTTGCGCAGTGACGTCACCGCCCCTGTTCCGGAAGTCTTTTCCCCATTCATTTTTCTCATAGACTTTTCGAAAATAATTTATATCAAGACGATTACGCCGCGGCCAAAGCCAACTCAGGTTGTGACAAATCATGACAACAAACACAATATCGTCATATAATATATAATTGTGAAGAAGTAGAAAACTGCATGATACAAGACTTTGTTTCGTTTTTCATCTTAGAAATTATTTGATCGTCCCAAAAGTTTGTGTGTGTCATCATGATTCGTCACGACTCGAGTTGGCTTTGTCCGCGGCGTAATCGTCTTTATATGAATTATTTTCGAAAAGTCTATGAGAAAAATGAATTGGAAAAGACTTCCGGAACCGGGGCGGTGACGTCACTGCGCAACTCTATAGAGGATAAGTATAATGTATTTATTCATATTAGTCTTATTAACCTGGGATCCTTTTAAAACATGTCTGGTGGTCACCCCCTCCCCTCATAGTGCCCTAGGTAACTGCCTAGTCTGCCTGATGGTAAAAACACCCCTGCTGGATGTTGTAATGCAGACCTTTAGTTTCCTCCTGGCGTTGAACTTCTTCAGACATTCCACTGTCTCCTGTCTGTGCATCATGGAGGCAACGGTGGAGCGTTGCTGTGGAGAGAAGCACACACACACACACACACGCACACACACACACACACACACACACACACACACACACACACGCACGCACGCACGCACGCACGCACGCACGCACGCACACACACACAGAGGAGATCAACGTTAGGGCCCTGATACACCTAGCAATGTTTTGATCAACATCAACAAGCAACGTCAATTATCAACATTGACTTTTCACTTTTCTATAGAAAATGATCAACTCCTGGTTGTTCAGAAAAGTCAGATCATTAGCGCCCTCTACTGGTCAACATTTCAGAATCCTCCAATCACAGCCCTCCTTGGTGTCACCTGATCCTTTCTCCTAGACTGAACACAGATACACTTTTCTGAAACCAACATGGCTGCTGCTGCTGCTTCACTGCAGTGGACAAAAACAAGGATTTTGTGACTTTTATTCTGCTAAATGAACATTTTGATTTGGGTGGCAGTTGGGTGAAAATGATTCAATGCAAACTAAGGCCACTAAATGGGTGGAATTCCCTGTTGCCGTGTGTCTCATCATGTTGCCTGTTGATGTTGCTAGTGTATCAGGGCCTTTAAAACCACAAAACACACATTCAGAGTTCAGACAGCCCCACACCCAATCAGATTTACAATAAAGATATTTCTCATATGGAGTCAAATAAGACCCAATCATGGATCAATGATCTTCCCTGTGGAGACACTCATGGATGTGAGACTGATAAAACATTAATGTTACTCCACACAATGTTTACAGATTTTCGCCAGAAACAGAAATATGAGTGACTGAATATGGTAAATAATACAGATACTTTCTCCCTCCTGGCAAAACAAAAATCCACTAAGCAGAGACGTCAGAACTTTGTACTACAGAGCAGAGGGAAAAGGAGATCTGTAAAACATGTTATCTGTCACTGCTCTGTGCTCTTATATGTTTCTATGTATGTAACTGTATATTTTGTGTGTGTATACCAGTATACTAGGACCTTACCCGTTGAATATGTGAAGTCCAAATCATGCAAAGCGTGGGTAATGTGATGTACTAATCATACTAATGATGTAAGTGGTTTGAGGAACAATTGTTTTAATGTATATTGTAACATGGGAAATGGGAAATCAGTTGTGGCAAAGCAAGGCATACAGAAAAATGGTGATAAATAATGTTGCATAAAAACGGTTGTTTCTGTGGACATCATGAAGTATTGTTCCAAGTGTTCATCTGCTTATCGGAATCTTCCTCAAACATAAGTTGTCAGAACCTGTTATGATTACCTGGTTGTGTTTTATAACTGAATATTAATCTTTGGTGCTGTGTGCCAGCCGAAGGTATCCGAAGGTATGTCGTGCACAAATAAATAAATTATTAATCAAGGATGTGTTAATTTGAAAAAAGGGCTACGTTAGTCTCTTGCTAATATTATGCTAAATGACCGTGTGAGATATCAGAGCGATTGGTGCAGCCAGGACGGACTTATGCCTGTTTCAGACATTCACTCATTCAGACGGACAGACATTTGCTTATAGTGTGTATGTAACTGTATATTTTCTGTGTGTATACCAGTATATGTTGCACCGGGGGCGACGAACCCTAACCCTGGCAGGGTGTATGGGGAACTCCAAAGCAGTGAAGCAGTGCTTTTCATCCTTTTTCACACCAGGGTCCACTATTAATTCAGAATAAATAGTGAGCACGGACCACAATTTGAGGACATTTTTAGTCCCACAGACCCCAAAACTAATGATTTCTTTTGCTTTTGTCCACAATTCCAGGCTGGATTTGGGGAAACCAAACAGTCCAACATACAGATCAAAATGACCATTAATCTTCTACATTCTCTAGTTGTGTAGACTTGGGATAATTCACATGATCTATATTTTAAGTCTTGGGAGTGTAAAAATGAAACCAAATGGACCTGCAAGGGTCCATTTGGTTTCATTCTTACGCTCAGCGTTTGGGCAGCGCTGTTCAATGCAACCTGAATAGGGACAAACTGGAGTTGGAAATGCATTGTTTTCAATGGAAACCATGTAGAAGTCCATGTAGGAGAGCCGCCATTAGACTTGCCGATGCTCAAACCCCAAAGTCAGGCCTACTATACAGCACTATTGTAGTTTTGTATAGAGTATTTTTCTATATTTACATATATAGTCCAAGTGCAGTGGGTCAGACTGTACAGTGTATCTACACACTGCTGTTCCTGACCAGAAAAATGAAGTAGTATTTTATTAAAGGGAGACATTTTTACAGTATATAAACACCTGCTAAATCATTTAGAAGAAGTAGAACAGTTCCCAGAGGATCCTCATGGGGGTGCAGTGAGCACACCGTCTCTGACATCATCAACACTAGTTTATTTAGTTTAGTTTAGTTTAGTTTATTTATTAGCACATGTAAAAAGATAAAACAAGATACATAGTTGAATATGAATGTGCAGGAGAAGTTAGAGGCCATGAGGCTTATGGAGAACTTCCCCAAAAAAGAACAATACAGTCGAACAAATCTTTTTTGAAGTAAAACAATTTTTGGAGATTTGATGAATACGTGCTAGCCCATATTATGTTGCAATAGGATATGTAAGGAAAAATCAAACTATAATACAGGGTTAAAAAACAACTTCTATTTAGCAACGTACCCTTCCTAATAATACCTAATGATGTCATTGTTTTTGTTTTTTTACAGACATGATCAATCTGTTTTTTCCAGTTCAATTTATTATCAACTATGATACCTAAGAATTTGTAGAAGTAACTTGGTTGATTTTAGTACCAAAAACACTACTAGCCTTGCGGGTTTGGTTTTGGAATTATGGACAAAAGCAAAATAAATCTTTAGTTTTGGGGTCTGTGGTGCTAAAATGTCATCAAATGGTGGTCCTCCGTGGGTCAAATGCTGAATAAATAGTGGTCCCTGGTGTCGGTTATCCTGTTGTACAGAGGTGGCAGGTCCACAGTATTTATTATTATTTCATTTATTCATTTATTTTTTGATATGGAATGTTATATTTATTATTGCTATTTATAGGACACTTGAGCTGGCCCACCCACCCTTGTCTGTTTGTCGAATGAATGAATGCTTGTTACATGTCTATATTTTTTACTGTTTTATTCTTTGTATGATTAAGCACCAAGCTGCAATGAATTACCCAGTCTGGGATCAATAAAGTAATCTGAATCTGAAAAGGTTGAAAACCACTGCTTTAAGAGATGGAAACACGGACATGTGCTTTGTTTCTGGCATGTGCGCATGTGTGTGTGTGTGTGTGTGTGTGTGTGTGTGTGTGTGTGTGTGTGTGTGTGTGTGTCTGTGTGTGTGTGTACCTAGTACACAGGGTGCGTGTGATGCGTCTAGTGCAGTAGAAGTAGCATAGAGGTGTTCGTAGATAGTGCATGCTGCATGCTGCTTTCTGCTTGCTACCCTCTGCTTACAGCTACCGCCGCCAGCTAGCCCCCCCTGGGGGGGCGAAAAGAGGAGCCGAGTGCGTAAGTCTCCTCCTGCTGGTACACAGCCTCTCCACCACCAAGACTCCTGTAGTGCCTCCTCGTGGCCACACACGGTAACTGGGTTTCTGCGGACCCAGGCTAAACTGGAGGGGATCTCGGAGCAGCAGTGGGCCCCAGAGACGCGGCGTATAGGCCCATCACCGTGTGGACACGCCCTGACGCCCGTCAACCCTGCCCCAGCTATGGGCAAATAGTCCCGCTGCCTTGTGGGTAAGCTTTTTTAGGCAAAGGCTAAGGGAGCACACCCTGACAGAAAAGCAATGTGCTGGCGGTGCGCAACAGGCGGGCCTTGAATGACTAAGGACCCGGCAGCCTCCTGCAACCATGAGGGGGGACTGGTCGTCATGGGCTCACCCACGCCACTGGGTTTACCCCCTTGTGGTGAAGATAGTGCTATTGGGAAAGGCGCACCCCCTCTGGCACTCAAAAACATCCTCGCGCAGGTATCCACCTCTGACCACGGTGAAGAGTACCTGGACCTTACATCGTGTTGAAGTCTGGCGGCGATGGGGTTTCTGGCGACGGGAGCAGGTGCGAATGAACTGGAAGCTCTTAGCTAAGAACCCTGCACGACAGCAGCACAGGGTATGGGTCGCTAACAGCTAGAATTGAGTGGTAGCTGTTTCCGGCAGACCCCTGTGTGTTTGAGCAGCCCTATTCAGGGATCACACTGCTCACCCCGCGTGGGGAAGGGCCTAGAAAAGGTGGCCTAAAAATTGTCCACTCAACATTGCCTGGATAGGATACCGCACCTATCGGGCCATTCCACTACTGCGGTCGAAATAAAAACAAGAAATCATGCAACTTAAAATTGGCAACTTGGAATGTAAGGACTCTCCTCGACTCGTATGGCAGTTCCGAGAGACCTCACAGGAGAACGGCGCTGGTTGCTGCTGAGCTGAGTCGCTACAATGTGGACATTGCAGCCCTGAGTGAGACCAGAATGCTGGAGGAAGGCTCTATAATGGAGGAAGGGATGGGCTACACTTTCTTTTGGAGGGGCTACCCGTCAGGAGGACAGCATCTGCATGGTGTGGGGCTAGGCATTAAAAACACACTCCTACCACGAATCACTGAAACACCTGTGGGCATTAGTGAGAGACTAATGACCCTCCGTATCCCGCTGGTTAAGAATCGCTTTGCCACACTTCTCAGTGCATATGCACCAACTCTTCCGTCCGAGAGTGAGGTCAAGGACTCTTTCTACCAGTCCCTGGATGAGGCTCTGCGACGGATCCCCAAGAACGATAAGGTCTTCCTACTCGGGGATTTTAATGCCAGAGTGGGGCAGAACAGCAGGATATGGAGTGGAGTGATTGGCAGGCATGGAGTTGGCCAGGTTAATGCAAATGGGATGAGATTACTTACTCTCTGCTCTGAGCATAACCTGACCATAACTAACACCATCTTCCAGCAGAAGGCTAAGTACAAAACCTCATGGATGCACCCTCGTTCCAAACATTGGCACCTGATAGACTATATCATAGTGAGGCGTTGTGACATCAAGGACGTCTATATCACGCGTGCCATGAGAGGTGCAGAGTGTTGGACAGACCACCGCTTGATCGTGGCCAAGGTCCACATGCAAGTGCGTCCCCCCCTGCGGCTGCAAGGACCCAAAAGGAGGCGACTAGACTGCAGCCGGCTGGAAAACCCTGACGCAAGAAATGACTTTCGTCGAGCCCTGGCTGAGAAACTAGGGGAGTTGGAAGTTTCTCAGAGCTCATCTGAGACCATGGACCAGAATTGGAGTTCTATCAGCTCGGCGCTCTACGAGGCAGCAGCCCAATCAATCGGCTATAAGAGCAAGAACCACCAAGACTGGTTTGATGAAAACTCGACAACTATCCAAGACTTGCTGAAAGACATGCACAGGGCACATCGTGCGGCATTAACAAACCCTTCATCCAGCAGTGCCAGGCAGCAATGGCAGAGAGCCCGCCAGGAAGTGCAAAGGGCTACGCGGGTCATGCAAAACGAGTGGTGGACCAAAAAGGCACATGAAATCCAGGCTTTCGCCGATATTAATGACATGCACAACTTCTACAATGCTGTCAAGAAGATCTACGGCCCAGTAAACCGCTGCATCACCCCCCTGAAGTCAGCAG
Organism: Benthosema pterotum; assembly: GCA_039105355.1. Lineage (NCBI taxonomy): Eukaryota > Metazoa > Chordata > Actinopteri > Myctophiformes > Myctophidae > Benthosema > Benthosema pterotum. Next base: position 47,808,104 of record CM076985.1, read on the forward strand.
ACGGTCTGACCATCTTGAAGGACCAGCCTAGCATCCTGCTAAGATGGGCTGAACATTTCAGCACCCTGCTTAACCAGGACTCTGATGCAGATCCCACCGTGTTGGAGGAACTGCCTACATTTCCTCCTATGCATGAACTGGACCAGCCCCCATCCTTCCTGGAGATCCGATCAGCTATCCGGTCGCTCAAAAACAACAAGTCTCCTGGTAACGACAACATCCCAGCTGAACTGTTGAAACATGGAGGGTACCTATGTACAAGAACGGTGCATAGGTACATCACCGAGGTCTGGACTGATGAGATTGTCCCACAACAATGGAGAGATGCTAATGTTGTCACCATCTATAAAAACAAGGGTGACAGGGCTGTCTGTGGCAACAGCAGGGGAATTTCACTCCTTGCTGTAGCTGGTAAAGTCCTGGCAAAGGTCATGCTCCAACGACTGATTAACACCTTAACTGAGTCGATTCTGCCTGAATCACAATGCGGGTTCAGAAAGAACAGGGGGACGGTGGACATGATTTTCACAGCTAGACAGCTGCAGGAAAAGTCCAGGGAGCAACACCAGGACTTGTTCATGGCCTTTGTCGACCTCTCCAAAGCTTTCGACACAGTTCAGAGAGCACTTCTATGGGAAATCCTCCTCAGGTTTGGCTGTCCCAGGAAGTTTGTCAACATCCTCCGCCAGTTCCACGATGGAATGACTGCTCGGGTGACCTTAGGAGGACAAGAGTCTGCCCCCTTCCCTGTTCTTACAGGAGTAAGGCAGGGGTGTGTACTAGCACCAGTTCTTTTTAACATATTCTTGCTATGTGTCACCCTACTTCTCCACAAGGAGATTGAGGACAGCAGCGGTGTGGCAGTCGTCTTTCGACTAGATGGCAACCTCTTCAACATAAGGAGGCTTCAGGCTACCACCAAACTACAAAGGGAGAGAGTTGTTGAACTTCAGTATGCAGACGACTGTGCTCTTGTAGCCCATAGTCCACAGGACCTCCAGTCTGTTCTTGCTGCTGCGGTGAGGGCATACAGGAGGATGGGACTGACCGTCAACACAACCAAGACGGAGGTTGTTTGCCAGTGGAGTTCCAACATCCCATCTACACCACCTACGTTTGATGTTTCTGGAGAGCAACTATCAGTTGTGCCATCCTTCAGATACCTGGGGAGCATTCTTTCTGAGGACACCACTGTTGACAACGAGGTCCAGAACAGGATCAAGCAGGCAGCAGCTGCTTTTGGGAGACTCCGGCGACGGGTCTTGCAAAACAAGAACCTCCACCTCTCCACAAAGGTCTCTGTGTACCAAGCCGTCTGTATCACCACACTCCTCTACAGCTGTGAAGCCTGGGTAACTTACCGCCGGCACATCAAAGCCCTGGAGCACTTCCACATCCGTTGCCTTCAGCGCATCCTAGGGCTTACATGGCGTGATCGTGTGCCTCACTCTGAAATACTCGCAAGGACCAGCTGCAGGAGTATTGAGGCCACGATCACGCAGCACCAGCTACGTTGGCTGGGCCATGTCATAAGGATGCCCCCAAACCGCCTGCCTCGCAGAGTGCTCTACGGCCAGCTACAACATGGCCAGCGCTCTGCTGGAGGCCAGAAGAAGCGGTATAAAGACCAGCTGAAGACCGCTTTAAAGAAGTGCAAGATAAAACCTGAAGCCTTGGAGGCTGTGGCTGCTGACCGTAATGCCTGGCGTCAGTTGTGCCGAGATGGCACCAACACACTGGAAGAGGAAAGGACAGCCAAGAGACAGGAGAAGAGAAACAGAAGGAAAACACCTACAGTTGCTGTGGCCACCACCACCACCACATATCCATGTCCTACCTGCGGTAGGATTTGTGGGTCCAGGATAGGGCTTTTCAAGCACCAAACAACTCACCGATAGAAGTGGACGTCATCATCGGATTTCGATGGACAACCATAAGCAAGCAAGTAAGCAAGTGTGTGTGTGTGTGTGTGTGTGTGTGTGTGTGTGTATGTGTGTGTGTGTGTGAATGCACCAGTGTCTACTCACATGCACCCATGGGTGTTTG
>CM076985.1:47815149-47817649 GCA_039105355.1 Benthosema pterotum
AGAGTCTGATCCTAACATATCATTCAGAAAAAAAAAATAAAAATCTAAAATGCTCTATTATAAGGTGTGCAGACCATATATGGAGTTTCCCCCCTCCCCCATGTTAGCAGAGGAGCTAATAAAAGTTCCCCAGGTGGAGGGTGCATTCTCCTCCAATCAGGATGGAGCAGCAGGTTCACATAGTGCAGCTACTCTTGGGCACCCCTAGCGCACCAGGCTGGTACTACACCATGAATTTCAAATCACTTACCCTACCTTTAAAGGTTAACCTGTGCTGCCGTTCAGCACTCAGAACCCTGGACAGCTCCACTCTGCTGTTCAGTACTATCAGAACCCTGGACAGCTCCACTCTGCTCTGATGTTCAGTACTATCAGACCCTGGACAGCTCCACTCTGCTGTTCAGTACTATCAGAACCCTGGACAGCTCCACTCTGCTGTTCAGTACTATCAGACCCTGGACAGCTCCACTCTGTTCAGTACTATCAGACCCTGGACAGCTCCACTCTGCTGTTCAGTACTATCAGACCCTGGACAGCTCCACTCTGCTGTTCAGTACTATCAGACCCTGGACAGCTCCACTCTGCTGTTCAGTACTATCAGACCCTGGACAGCTCCACTCTGCTGTTCAGTACTATCAGAACCCTGGACAGCTCCACTCTGCTCTGCATGACTGCTTGTAGCCTGGTCTAGCCCTCAATGATTTTGGCCTTGGGGGGCGGGGTGTCGTGGGATCCACACGGCGGAAGTGCTGCGCTCTGATTTGATCTCACTAACGTGTCGTCATCCCCGGCCCCTCCCACGCCCGTCCACTGCTGTTCTACGTCACATCATTTAGAGCCACGCCCACCCCGGAAGGTTGACTCCTCCCTCTGTTCTACGTCACATCATTTAGAGCCACGCCCACCCCGGAAGGTTGACTCCTCCCTCTGTTCTACGTCACATCATTTAGAGCCACGCCCACCCCGGAAGGTTCACTCCCCCCTCAAGGCCACTTTCCAACGCGCGTTAGTCCAGGCTTTCCGTTTTCGCGCAAGGCGAACGAAAATGAAAGCCTGGGTGTCGAGGCTAGACTGCTTGTAGTGTTACTGTAATCACTGTAATCACTGTGTTCACTGTGTTCACTCACCATACACCCAGATGTCTATAGGTGTGTATTGTGTTCACTCACCACACGCCCAGATGTCTATAGGTGTGTATTGTTACTGTGTTCACTCACCACACGCCCAGATGTCTATAGGTGTGTATTGTGTTCACTCACCACACGCCCAGATGTCTATAGGTGTGTATTGTTACTGTGTTCACTCACCACACGCCCAGATGTCTATAGGTGTGTATTGTGTTCACTCACCATACGCCCAGATGTCTATAGGTGTGTATTGTGTTCACTCACCACACGCCCAGATGTCTATAGGTGTGTATTGCGTTCACTCACCATACACCCAGATGTCTATAGGTGTGTACTGCGTTCACTCACCACACACCCAGATGTCTATAGGTGTGTATTGTGTTCACTCACCACACACCCAGATGTCTATAGGTGTGTACTGCGTTCACTCACCACACACCCAGATGTCTATAGGTGTGTATTGTGTTCACTCACCACACACCCAGATGTCTATAGGTGTGTACTGCGTTCACTCACCACACACCCAGATGTCTATAGGTGTGTATTGTGTTCACTCACCACACACCCAGATGTCTATAGGTGTGTACTGCGTTCACTCACCACACACCCAGATGTCTATAGGTGTGTATTGTGTTCACTCACCACACACCCAGATGTCTATAGGTGTGTACTGCGTTCACTCACCACACACCCAGATGTCTATAGGTGTGTATTGTGTTCACTCACCATACGCCCAGATGTCTATAGGTTTACTGTGTTCACTCACCACACACCCAGATGTCTATAGGTGTGTATTGCGTTCACTCACCATACGCCCAGATGTCTATAGGTGTGTATTGTGTTCCCAGATGTCTATAGGTGTGTATTGTGTTCCCAGATGTCTATAGGTGTGTATTGTGTTCCCAGATGTCTATAGGTGTGTATTGTGTTCCCAGATGTCTATAGGTGTGTATTGTGTTCCCAGATGTCTATAGGTTTGTATTGTGTTCCCAGATGTCTATAGGTGTGTATTGTGTTCCCAGATGTCTATAGGTGTGTATTGTGTTCCCAGATGTCTATAGGTGTGTATTGTGTTCCCAGATGTCTATAGGTGTGTATTGTGTTCCCAGATGTCTATAGGTGTGTATTGTGTTCCCAGATGTCTATAGGTTTGTATTGTGTTCCCAGATGTCTATAGGTGTGTATTGTGTTCCCAGATGTCTATAGGTGTGTATTGTGTTCCCAGATGTCTATAGGTGTGTATTGTGTTCCCAGATGTCTATAGGTGTGTATTGTGTTCCCAGATGTCTATAGGTTTATGTGTTCACTCACCACACGCCCAGATGTCTATAGGTGTGTATTGTGTTCACTCACCACACGCCCAGATGTCTATA
>CM076985.1:47822649-47842649 GCA_039105355.1 Benthosema pterotum
TTGTCTGTGTGGAGGAGGAGGTGCTATGTGTACCCTTAAGTGAACATGAACTGTCAGCACTGTTATATTTGTTTCCCTGTAAATTAATGTAATTTGTGGATTCAAATAAAGAATTAAAATGTAGACCTACCAAACCAGGCCTGTTGGTCTCCTTGCACCTCGATAGCCAGTCCGAAGTCTGCCAGTTTCACCGCTGCGTTCTTACACTTACTGGCCAGGAGCAGGTTCTCTGGCTGTACACACACACGCACACACACACACACACACACACAGGGACGCGCACACACGCGCACGCACGCACACACACACACACACTCTTCACTTCTTCAGGCCTGCAGTAAGGCTCAATTACTTTAATGATATCTATCTGCATGAATCAGTGGTTTTCATTTAGCCTGGGGACCACCTGGAACTCTCTCAAGGACCACTGGTGGTCCCTGGACCAAAAAACCTTGCTCTAGAGCACCGACTCTTCAAAGATGATTTATATAAAGACATTTTTGCTAAAGCAGCATAAGCCTCTTTATATATAATCAATATTTATGCATTCATTATACAGTATATTGATATTTAAAGGAGAATTCCACACCAAAAACTTTTTCTTTTTAACTTCATTTGCAGTCATTATTTTTTTAAATGGGAATTACACCCATTTTTTTCTGAGAGTGTACAAATGCAACCAAATGAACCCTAACGGGTTCATTTCGTTCCATTTGTACGCTCTCAGAAAAAAAGAAGTGTCTAAAGAAATCCATTAACATGGTGAAAATACATCTTGATGATGTCATCAAGATGTTTCACCATGTTAGTGGTTTTCTTCAGACCTCCATTTCTTGGGAAACTTTTTTATCATGTCCACCCTCATGTTCCCCTTTAAGTGGTCCAGTTATTTAGTGAAAACACTTCCTACCCCAACATAACCTTAGAATGGGGCTAACTGGTGTTGTTCAAGTTCACTTACATACATCGCCCCAAAAGGCAACCTTTTGCTATATATTGTCTCACCACAATGTCAATAGTGCGTTAACACTCACACTTTCACTTTTGGTTCAGCAGTGATTCAGCTGTCTCAAAAGGTGGGTGCGTGAGTGTCAACACACTACTGACATTGTGGAGAGACAATATAGCAAAAAAAACTTGCATTTTGGAACAATGTATATAGGTGTACTTGAACGACACACCTTAGCCCCATTATAAGCTCATTTTAAAGGGGTATTCCACTTAAAAAAAACCTTTTGGTCATTCTATGGTCTACTCAGTCTCATGTGAACACACCAGACAGTTTATAAGTTATGTTGTTCATTTTAGCATATCTGCCTCCTTCCTATACAAACACATTATAACTTAAAACTCCATTTTAACCATGACAGATTATTCGAAAACAACCAATCATTTATCTGCTGACTGATATTGTCCTCCTAATACGTGAGAGGGCCGTAGAATTTAATTTACAGTTTTCATTTATTTTTAAAATATTGTTTTATTCGTTTGGGTATGCACGCCAAAATATGGAGGCTGCTACATTTTCCGAAACATGAAAACAGTAAAGGAAATTCCACAGCCCTCTCACGTATTAGGAGGACAATATCAGTCACAAGGAAAAAAATGCGTTGTTTTAGAATAATCTGTCATGGTTAAAATGGAGTTTTAAGTTATAATGGGTTTGTATAGGAAGGAGGCGGATATGCTAAAATGAACATCAAATATCTAAATAGTGAATGTGGTAACTTATAAACTGTCTGGTGTGTTCACATAAAATGACCAAAGGTTTTTTTGAAAGTGGAAAATCCCTGTAAGTGTGACCCAGATGTGAGGTTACAGCGTTTCACTCCCTCACACACCTTCACCAGGACAGCAAAAGGCTCTCTTGGACTTAAAAACTAAAACTTTCCAATGAATTAACTCAACTCTCGAACCTTCAGAATAAGGGTCCGATGTGTCATCTGTTTAACAGGTAGTAATAAACACAGACAGAACGACGACCGTCATCATGCACAGATTACAGTAGTTGCACAACGACCGACTGACTGACAGGCACAAACACATGCTAGCAGAACACAATGCTAATTACTGGCTGCTCTACAGGCAATACTTACCCCTTCACTGTACACACAACAACAACACACACACACACACACACACACACACACACACACACACACACACACACACACACACACACACACACAACAGGGGCGGATGTAACTTCTCCCAATGGGGGGTGGGGGGGGTGGGGGGGCAGGAAAAAAATGTTATGTTATGTCGCTTCGCGCCACGGGCCGTTTGGCTTGTTTCCATGCCGTCATTTTGGTGGGGAAGTCTGGGCATTTAGGGGGGCGTTGCCCCCCCCCCCCCCCCCCATGCCCATGCATAGATCCGCCCCTGACCCCCCCCCCCCCCCCCTCACACACACACACACACACACACACACACACACACACACACACACACACACACACAGCAGATGAGCAGACTCACCTTGAGGTCGCGGTGAACGACCCCCATCTGATGGCAGTGGAGCACAGCCTCCAAGATCTGCTGGATGCAATGACTGCATGCAAACAGCAGGGGGAGCAGGTTAGTCTGAACACTGCACTGCATGATGCAACCAGCAGGGGGAGCAGTTAGTCTGACAGTATCCTGCAGACTGTACTGCATGATGCAACCAGCAGGGGGAGCAGTTAGTCTGACAGTATCCTGCAGACTGTACTGCATGATGCAACCAGCAGGGGGAGCAGTTAGTCTGAAGACTGCACTGCATGATGCAACCAGCAGGGGGAGCAGTTAGTCTGACAGTATCCTGCAGACTGCACTGCATGCAGACAGGCAGCTGCACTGAGGCTATTAGAGCGCATGCTGCTGGTACTATATGCACGCACACACACACACGCATACACCCTACAACACACATCAGGGGCGTAGCTACGGGCGGGCTGAGGTGGGCTGCGGCCCACCTAAATAGAGAACTGGCCCACACATTGAAAACATGACTAAAAACTTGAGAAAACAAAGTACAAAGACCAGAGAGCCTCTAGAGAGAGCTTGAGAGGTCTGGACTCACTGTAGTTACAGTATAATGGGTGATTTGTGGGCACTAATCACCCATTATAATGCAAATGAGGCTTTTCATTCACCCTTTGTTTGTAAAACTGCCAGTTATCATTTTGCAGGTATATCTGTGAAAGCGCTTGTTTCTGTGGGGGGACTTCCACAAGGATTTTCTAAACAGCTGTGAAAAGTTACCTCTGGTCTGTTCTTGTGAAAGAAAATCTGTCATGATCAGCAGACACATTGGTAACTAATTTATAAATGGCTGTGATTCTATAGGCAACTGAACAGCTGAAGTCAATTTGATAATGATTGTGCTAATGAAACAAAACACTATGTGTTGGTGACAGGATTAATATTTCATGTCAAGACATTAATTCAAAAAGATAACCCTAGTACAGTAAAGGTTATATAAACCGAAATATAACCGTAATACGGCAATAATAGCAATAAATAGCTTTTCTTGCACACGCAAATTTGCGGCTATCACGCACGCGTACGCAGCATGCCCACCCTGAATCGCTCATGCCCACCCTGAGTTGAGTTTCTGGCTACGCCACTGACACACACACACATACACCCTACAACACACACACACATACACCCTACAACACACATACACCCTACAACACACACACACATACACCCTACAATACACATACACCCTACAACACACACACACACACACACCCTACAACACGCACGCACACACACACACACACACACACACACACACACACACACACACACACACACACACACACACACACACACACACACACACACACACACACACACACACGCGCGCGCGCGTGCCACTTCTACAGTCCCTGTGTTGTGTTTTAACTGGGAGATAAAATTGTGCATTTCTACATTGTTTCAGAGTAAAGCTAACGCATACTCTCACACAAGCGCACACACACACACACACGTGTCCACGCACACAAACACATGCACACACACATGCATGTACGCACCCACACACACCTTCCTTGCAGTGTTTTTAACTGGGAGGAGTAATGATGGACCATATAATTGTACAGTTCTGTAGTGTCTCAGAGTAAAGCTAGCGTGCACACACACACACACACACGCACACGCACACACATACACACACAGACCATCGTACAGCATGGCAGTGGAATACTGACAGACACAATGTGCTATTTTCAGTTTTCAGTGAAGATTTGGAACATCAAGTCAAGCAGAGAGTGTGTGTGTGTGTGTGTGTGTGTGTGTGTGTGTGTGTGTGTGTGTGTGTGTGTGTGTGTGTGTGGTGTGTGTGTGTGTGTGTGTGTGTGTGTGTGTGTGCGTGTGTGTGCACACACACACTCACACTGCACGGCTTATCATTTCCGTCGTCCAGAAAACTCCTATCTCTATAATCTTACTGTTGTATGGTCTTGTGTGAATCATTGCCCTCCGATCATGTTAAATATATGGAATGGATCAAGACCCAACAACACTCTCTACCTCTGTAACAACACTCTCTACCTCTGTAACAACACTCTCTACCTCTGTAACAACACTCTGTAACAACACTCTGTAACAACACTCTCTACCTCTGTAACAACACTCTGTAACAACACTCTGTAACAACACTCTGTAACAACACTCTGTAACAACACTCTCTACCTCTGTAACAACACTCTCTACCTCTGTAACAACACTCTGTAACAACACTCTGTAACAACACTCTCTACCTCTGTAACAACACTCTGTAACAACACTCTGTAACAACACTCTGTAACAACACTCTGTAACAACACTCTCTACCTCTGTAACAACACTCTGTAACAACACTCTGTAACAACACTCTGTAACAACACTCTGTAACAACACTCTCTACCTCTGTAACAACACTCTGTAACAACACTCTGTAACAACACTCTGTAACAACACTCTCTACCTCTGTAACAACACTCTGTAACAACACTCTGTAACAACACTCTGTAACAACACTCTGTAACAACACTCTCTACCTCTGTAACAACACTCTGTAACAACACTCTGTAACAACACTCTGTAACAACACTCTCTACCTCTGTAACAACACTCTGTAACAACACTCTGTAACAACACTCGTGCGGCGATGAAGTCGACAACACTCTGTAACAACACTCGTGCGGCGATGAAGTCGCCCCCATTCACCTGCCCACCAAATTGGGAAATGTTACATCCACCTCTGATGTAACCGAGTGAACGGTCAGGTTCAAGCAGAGTGTCCAGATAACTACTTTTATGTGTCATCATGGTAATGAAACATAAAAATGTTAAAACAATAAATCCTGAAAATATTTACTAGTAGGTTGCTGAAAAAACGGCGACTGAAACCAACATAAACAGTGCTTCAAACATGGCGCCAGAGATATTACCCAGACTGCCTTGCGGCTGTTGCTACGTCGACAGAGTCTATGGTAAAGGACAGCGCTGTTTATTCCTACTAACAACAACACTATGTTTAAGACAGCAGTATGTTTATATTCCTACTAACAACAACACTATGTTTAAGACAGCAGTATGTTTATATTAATACTAACAACAACACTACATATTTAAAGGCAATAGACCCAACATTAGTGTGTCCAAAAACTGTGTTTGTAAACAGATTAGTTTAAAACCAGAATCTAACTCCACCTCACCTCCACTCTATTGTTAGTCTAGGACCTGGCTAAGATTTGTATGCACTTCATTTAGCGGAGAATATCTCAACTGTTTTTGGCTAATATGGCCGCTGCGAACAACATGGGAACAGTGGCTAAGCCTCTATCCGGGACGAAATACCCGAAAATGACCACACCCCTTTTAAAATGACCCCTAATTCAAACATGGCTCTAACCTACAAACCGTTGCAGCTACAGATTTTCTGAGGTACTCAAAATGTTCAGAATACTCATATTTGTGGTATCTGTGCCTGAGTCAGCAACACTCCATAGTCTTCATAGTGGCCAAATCCAATATGGCCGCCAGTCCGCCACCTGAAAAAGCATTTTATCTAGAACGTCTGAACCAGATGAGCTATGAATGCAAACCTTGTGTCTAAATCATGTGTTTTGACAATTAGAAACATGCTAGGGTGCTTATCTTTATGATTGGGTGTGGCTAAACATCTATTTTGCATATTTCAAAGATGGCAACCATCTGACAATTTGTTTTACTTATGTTACTTTTGTCATTATTTGTAAACTTACTGTCAATTTTGTGTTTTTTGAGCATTAGAAGCACATTGGAATGGAAAAAAATGACATTTTTGTGCAATTTGGTGCACCACAACCAGTGCATATATACTCTCCTGACTTTGCAGGTTGGGGGTGCAATACAAGCCCTCAACAACACCACAATAAAATAAATGACAAACAACCAACAGACCAATTATCAATTAACATTTTGCCCAGACTGGCCCACAAGAGGTGGCCCACCGGGCATATGCCTACTAGGGCTGGGACTATATGGTTACCTCACGATACGATACATATCACGATATTAGGGCTTCGATAACTAATATATCACAATATTCCTCACAGATTTATCGATATCTGCCGACGGCATATTGATTATTTATCGCGGGAGGAAGTATCACGATATATCACCATATCGATATTTCAGCACACCCCTAATGCCTATACTTCCTGTAGACAGTCCAGCCCTGTTATGCTTCGTACTTTTGATTCCAAGGACCTGGCTAAGATTTGTATGCACTTCATTTTAGGAGAGAATATCTCAAATGTTTTTGGCAAATAAGACCGCTGTGTAATGCTCTATGGCATTGTCCAACAGTTTGTATAGTTGTACTTGAAATGTACCAATTCCACATACTGATAAGTAGCATGGGTAATAGGAAGGTTCTCAATGGACTTGTTTGACCAACATCAACCTTCCCTTACTATGTGAAAAGGAGCCTGAAAAAATCAACTCTGATTTTAATACAATATTGATGTATGGTCATCATCGCATCCAGCAAGAGCTTAGCGACAGCAAAGCCATACATTGACTTTTCCAGTGGTTGACAGTGACAGTCAGAGGCACTTGCCCGGCAGGCAAGTATACAGGCCAGGTCCTACTGGCCCAAAGATCATGCTCAGTTGACCGTTGTCTAGCCTGTACTATAAAAAATATAAGCAAAATTCATGAGTGTAGCAACAGTGAAAACAGCACATCAGAGTTATTTTTATGTCATATACCAGAAAACAGACAAAAAGTTTCATTTACCTGCCAGGGGCAGTTGGGCAACCATTAATGTCAGAGATCGGGTATCAGACATAATAATAATATTGTGCACCACTAATAATAAGACAAACGCACTTGGCCAAAGGATATTTGAGTTGATCTTTTCAGGCTTCAAGGAGAAAGTGACCAGCGTTTCTGTGAGACTCCTTTTACATTTGTCAGCATGAGAGACATTTCCGCTCCCCCACAACGTTTTTATCTTTAACTGATTAATTGAAATTAATTAATTACAGGAAAAATGATGCAATTAAAAGAATTACCTCATTTAATCACGCATAGATTTTGCACAACAGAACCTTTTTCACTGGACAAATTTCCACCTGCCAATCCTATCTCTAACCCTCAACATAACATGTCACAGTGTGGACACAGTGCTTAAAACAAGGTGGCAACCGTTATGCTGATGGTGGTATTCCAGTGCATGTTCAGAGTAATGGGGCATATAGGATCTCTGGGACTTCAGATCTACGGACAGTCCCCACCAGTCAGACGATTAGTTATTGTATTTAAGAAAACTCACTCATTGATATGCTATATACCAGTCTGTTTTAATTGACCAAAAAATACTTCTCGGGTCAAATATTGGTAAGCGATTAGTTGAGAATATTTAATTACAAAACTGTAAATTAATTGTTATCAATAGATTCTGAATTATCTGGTGATCAGTGTTCACAAACGTAGCTTGTTATCAAAGCCCAACTTGGCAGTTGTAAAACACTCCCTGAGCCCTTGTTAAGATGTTTAGAATTTAAAGATCTCCTTGAGCCCGAAAGTGTTTTATTGTATTTGTGCAACATGGTCATTATTTTTGAATAAGCGTATAATCGATATATATTGATAAATCAATACATATCGTATTGTGGTCTCTGTATCATATCTATACGTATCTATCATGAGATTGCAAGCAATATCCGCCACAACTTTTATTTATCTGCCGCAACTTTTAACTATTTGCCATGATTATTACTTATCTACTGTGACGTTTAATCACTTGCCTGACCAACACCTCTTTCCACATCTACTGTGGCCTTTTATTTATGTGCTCTTAGTTATCTCCCTCACCTTTTATGCCAGTTACGTTCTACTGGCACTGTTCTACTGACATGAGGTTTTGAGTTTTTTACTGTGGTTAGGTTTAGGGCTAAGGTTAGGTTTAGCCTAGGCTTAGGTTGGTCACTTACTCAATGAGATCCTCACAGGATCTTGTAGATGCCATTAAAGTTTGCAACATCCGACTTCACTGTGACTGCAAAGTCATGTAATCCTAAAGAAAGCTGGATTCTGTTGCTCGATATAATAGAATTGTGTGATCTGACAAGAAAAGGCTTCTCCCTGAGGAATCAAAATGACAAAGCATAACAGGGCTGGAGTGTCTACAGGAAGTACTAGGCATATGCCCGGTGGGCCACCTCTCTGGTGGGCCAGTCTGGGCAAAATGTTAATTGATAATTGGTCTGTTGGTTGTGTGTCATTTATGTTATTGTGGTGTTGTTGAGGGCTTGTATTGCACCCTCAACCTGCAAAGTCAGGAGAGTATCTGTGCACTGGTTTTAGTGCACCAAATTGCACAAAAAAATATTTTTTTCCATTCCAATGTGCTTCTAATGCTCAAAAAACACACAATTGACAGCGAGTTTACAAATAATGACAAAAGTAACGTAAGCAAAACAAATTGTCAGATGGTCGCCATCTTTGAAATATGCAAAATAGATGTTTAGCCACACCCATTCATAAAGATAAGAACCCCAGCATGTTTCTAATCGTCAAAACACATGATTTAGACACAAGGTTTGCATTCATAGCTCATCTGGTTCAGACGTTCTTGATAAAACGCTTTTTCAGGTGGCGGACTGGCGGCCATATTGGATTCGGCCACTAAAGACTAGGGAGTGTTGCTGACTCAGGCACGGATAACACAAATATGAGTATTCTGAACATTTTGAGTACCTCAGAAAATCTGTAGCTGCAACGCCTTGTAGGTTAGAGCCATGTTTGAATTAGGGGTCATTTTAAAAGGGGTGTGGTCATTTTCGGGTATTTCGTCCCGGATAGAGGCTTAGCCACTGTTCCCATGTTGTTCGCAGCGACCATATTAGCCAAAAACAGTTGAGATATTCTCCGCTAAATGAAGTGCATACAAATCTTAGCCAGGTCCTAGACTATGGCTCATTATCAATCTGCTGCTGTGCTGTGATTGGCTGAAACGCTGCCTCACCCCCACTCAAACTGAGCCCGACGAATGTTTTGACGACATGATTTGTTGACAAACAAACAAAATTCTGGACTAAACAAGCAAGTGTCTGTCTACAGGGAAACAGCTACAGCATCAAAGTAGAAGCAACTTAGAGGGGAAACAGGCAAAAAATATACTGTAGCTATACAGTATGTCTATTTAGATTTTTGCCTAAAAGGTTTCCTCTATTTCCTTTAAGTCAGCAGTGTGTTTATATTCCCACTAACAACAACACTACAGGTAATGGGTGCAATTCTCAATCGCTGTGGTGTAGCAGGTATGGTGTAAGTATTCTCATTGGCTGCATGGCAGCAAATCAGGTCTGGGGCTGTGCTCATTGGCTGCATGGCAGCGAATCAGGTCTGGGGCCTCGGGGTAGGCCGAAAGCCTATACCACCAGCCCTGGGCCTGAGCTTACCAAATAATTACCCAGAATAATTAAAACCTGCAAGTCAAAAGGTCCAGAAATCACCTGACCCCCCAATTAAAAATGTTACTGTACTCCCCGGCTTTGTTCACCATGAGTTGAAGCTCTTGATGACTGGTTTTAATTATTATGGATAATTATTTGGTAGGCCCAGGCCCAGGCCTGGTGGTATAGGCTTTCGGGCCTACCTCAAGGCCCCAGACCTGATTTGCTCCCATGCAGCCAATGAGCACAGCCCCAAACCCGATTGGCTGCCATGCAGCCAATGAGAAGACTTACACCGTACCTGCTACACCGCAGCGATCAGGAATTGCACCCAATGATAACGTGCTACAGCAGCAGAATCTGTTTGGAGAGAATTCTTTTCACCTGATAGTGAGAACTTTCCACCAGCAGTACATACTGTTCTGCACGAACGCACACACGCATGCACACACGCACGCACGCGCACGCGCACGCGCGCACACACACACACACACACACACACACACACACACACACACACACACACACACACACACACACACACACACACACACACACCCCTGCATTGTGACAGGACATAGTGTCTGCTACTGCAGTGCTTCCATGATTTTTTTTTTTTTTCAAGAAAATGCCAATTTATATTGTAAAGTCACACCAGCCGTGTGAACTGAGTGCTGCTGTGTGTACTCTGTAAAACAGCGCCCCCTATCGGTGTGCTAAACCTAAGGACATAGGAACAAGTGTACCGGTGGGTGTACATAGGGACGAAGGTGGGCATTGCAGTGGTTGCACCACTCAAAAAAAAAGTGTTACTTTGAAGGTGTAGAAATGGAACCAAATAACAACCTTCTTAAGAGTCAGTTAAGGACCCCTAAGATTCTATTTGGATCCAAATTATCATTTAGCTGGGGACCCCCTGGAACCCTTCCAAATGCTACTACAGCCACAGGACAAATTCCAGTAACCTAAAATCTCTGCCACTCACTCACTATAGCAGTGGTTTTGGTCCGGGGACCACCAGTGGTCCTTGAGAGGATTCCAGGTGGTCCCCAGGCTAAATGATGGAAAGCTGGGTTAACCAGATGTAACTCTTTGAGAGTGTAAACATGTTTACACTCTAAAGAGTTAAAATATTCATCATGTGAATTATCCCAAGTCTACACAACTAGAGAATGTAGAAGATTAATGGTCATTTTGATCTGTATGTTGGACTGTTTGGTTTCCCAAATCCAGCCTTGAATTGTGGACAAAAGCAAAATAAATTCTTTAGTTTTGGGGTTTGTGGGGCTAAAATGTCATCAAATGAAAATCACTGCACTATAGGATGGTGATGTTATGGTGAGATTGGTGACCTGTCGAAATAGAGAATCAGAAATCACATATTCCCACGAAAGTCATATTTTGATGTGACACGCCTTCAAGGCACACATTGTCAAACTTTTATTGTGAGATATCTCCTCCTAACCCAATCCTAATAGCGTTAGGAGGATTCAATGGACAATCTACAAGCTCACAACATGACACTGCAAGATCAGCTGTCTTCGCTATTAAAATTTAAGGCATTTAAAATGCCTTTCAAAATACAAAACATGTGTAATGTAAAATACATTAGTCATCAGGGCATGAGACACCACACACACACACACACACGCACGCACGCACGCACGCACACACACACACACACACACACACACACACACACACACACACACACACACACACACACACACACACACACACACACACACAGGCATACTTCCAGATTTCAATCATTAATAATTAAGTACACATTCGGGTTACCAAAGACATAATAAAAAAGTCATATTATATCAAACGGATCCTGATGCATAACATCAAACTGAACATTAAAACCAAAATTAAAATGTTTTGAGTAGAATGATTACAGCAGAGCACCAAGACAAGATGCAAAAAGCAAAAGCTGTAGGAAACAGGCAAGACGGGTACGGGGGTGAGACAGGTACGGGTGAGACGGGTACAGGCAGACAGGCACTGAGACGCTCACATGCATTTACTGGAAGAACCACTTTGGAAACAAAGATGGCGTCCCTTAGTTCTTTCATCTGTATCAGTGGTTTTCAACCAGTGGTCCTCGAAAGGGTTCCAGGTGGTCCCCAGGCCAAATGATGGAAGGTTAGGTTAACCAGATGTAACTCTTTGAAAGCGTAAAACATGAAACCAAATGGACCCTTGCGGGTCCATTTGGTTTCATGTTTACACTCTCAAGAGTTAAAATATTCATCATGTGAATTATCCCAAGTCTACACAACTAGAGAATGTAGAAGATTAATGGTCATTTTGATCTGTATGTTGGACTGTTTGGTTTCCCCAAATCCAGCCTGGAATTGTGGGCAAAAACAAAATAAATATCTTTAGTTTTGGGGTCTGTGGGGCTAAAATGTCATCAAATGATGGTCCTTTGTGGCTCAAATTCCGATCGAATAGTGGGCCCTGGTGTCAAAAAGGTTTAAAACCACTGATGCATATTATATATTTGTGTGTTCAGTAGGGGGCGGTAATGCACCAAACTAGGGTTTGTGGGGGAAAATGGCCGCCATAAAAAATGAAATAATAATAAGAAGAAGACAGGGACGCCATGTTTGTTTCCAAAGTGTCTCTTAAATGCATGTTAGCCACTGAGACGGTTACGCAGACGGGTACGCAGACGGGAACGCAGACGGTTACGCAGACAGGTAAAGCACAGGCAGGCAGACCAGCCCCGTGCATCCAGGGTACAGGACAATGCACTGCTGGACCTTACACTATGTTCCCCATTTTGGTCAGGGTTTGGTTTTTAACTCCCGGACCGCCGAACTCACGGTCGTCGTTTTTCTTACCGTGAAATTACGCACGCCGGTCACGACGATGAAATGTAGATTTCATTCTTTAATCCATCTATTAGTCCGAGCGCATCGTCTGATAAAGATCCCGTTGCTGACTCTCATTTGGGACAATGGGCGCGGCCATTTTAATTTTTTTGTCCCATTTGCACCCATTCAATCCAATGCATTCAGGAGCCTTATTTTGGGATCTCCAATGTCGTTGTCGTGGCGCACGGGTGGATCGTCTATCTATTGCTAGACGTCACTTCCTGACTTTTGACCGGAACTTTTTGCTCAGATCGTCAGAGGACAGGTTAGTCAAGACACCAGAAACAGCATGATGTCATCACATATCCTGTTTAGGAGATTTGGCGCTTCAAAATAAGGGTTTTGGGTCTGTCACATTCCCAACATACCCTGGGTAGGTCGTCTAACGCAACTAGAAGAGCATTCACTGCATTTTAACAGATTTAGGCCTGTCCCAGCTTTTCTGATAAACTTCAAATACAGTATGTATATACAGTAGCAGCACCAAAACAATTTAATTTTTCAATACTGTACATACTGTACTGAATCCAAAAATGGATTCCCTGTTAAGAAAGACTCTGGGGTGCTTTAATATATTCTAGAAATACATTAAACATCCAAACTTCTCACTAGATCTCAGCCAGCAGATATTCGGTACATTTTGACCCACTAGCATTATTTTGTAAACTCTAACATATGTTGTACTATTTCTGCTATTCCCGAATCGACGGTTTATAAGCTGGCGAAGAATAGAGCGATTGGAAACCTTTCTTGGAGCATTTTGTGGTACATTTTGGACCATGAATTGAATGCAGTGATTCAACTTAACAATATAAAAAAAAACAAAGGCTGTGTTTACATTGTGGTTGATTTTAAACGTAGGAAAACAGTTTGAAGTTTTGAGGAACGTTTTTTGGACGGCGGATGAGCTGATCTGATTTGATCTCACCAACATGTCGTAATCCCCGGCCCCTCCCCCTACCGCCCCTCCACTGCTGTGATAGGTCACATCATGTGGAGCCACGCCCACCCTGAAAGGTTGACTCCTCCCACTTCCAGGCCATTGTGGCAACACATTAGTCCAGGCTTTACGTTTTCGTGCAACGCAGACGAAAATTATAGCCTGGGTGTCGAAACTAGACAGACCCTGGATGGGGAACATAGAGATGACCACTGTTAGACTAGACACACACACAACACACACACACGCACACGCACACGCACACGCACACGCACACGCACACGCACACACACACACACACACACCTTGAGGTCTCTGTGCACTATGTCATGCTGGTGTGTGTATGACACAGAGTCTAGTATCTGATGGATACAGTGACTGTGAAGACAAAAACACAAGACAAACAGGAACAACAGCGTAAATTAAACAACAACAGTAAATAAAAGAGGAAATAAGAAGAGGAGAGATGGAATGTTTTATGTAGATAAAAGACGACACTGTGTTAGGATGGGGGGGTGGGGGGGGTGAAGGACTGGCAGAGGATATTCAAAAATAAACAATAAACAGTGCAGTTAGAGCTGCAATCCATCACTGACACGTGTGGTTTAAAACATTGTACTTGCCCTTTATAACTCAAACTTAAAACATTAGATTCTAGTTTCTGACACTATATTATAGTTTCTGACACTAGATTCTATTTTTTGACAATATATTCTAGTCTCTGGCACTAGATTCTAGTTTCCGACACTAGATTTTAGTTTCTGACACTAGATTCTAGTTTCTGACACTAGATTCTAGTTTCTGACACTAGATTTTAGTTTCTGACACTAGATTTTAGTTTCTGACACTAGATTCTAGTTTCTGACACTAGATTCTAGTTTCTGACACTAGATTCTATTTTTTGACAATATATTCTAGTCTCTGGCACTAGATTCTAGTTTCTGACACTAGATTCTAGTTTCTGACACTAGATTGTTCAGTTTCTGACACTAGATTGTAGTTTCTGACACTAGATTCTAGTTTCTGACGCTAGATTGTAGCTTTTGTCAATATATTCTAGTTTCTGACACTAGATTCTAGTTTCTGACACTAGATTCTAGTTTTTGGCACTATATTCTAGTTTCTGACACTAGATTCTAGTTTCTGACACTAGATTGCAGTTTTTCCTGAAAAATCTATATTCCTGACTATCCTGAGTCAGTGATGGTCAACATATTTCATGCCAAGGACCAATAGAATATTTGCCGTCAAGAGTTAAAATATTCATATTATTATAATATCATGTGAATTATCCCAAGTCTACACAACTAGAGAATGTAAAAGATTAATGGTCATTTTGATCTGTATGTTGGACTGTTTTGCGTCTGTGGACAAAACCAAAATAAATCTTTAGTTTTGGGGCTAAAATGTCCTCAAATGGTGGTCCACGGCTCAAAGGCTGAATAAATACTGGGCCCTGGTACCAAAATGGTTGAAGACCTCTGTATTAGAACATTACAAGAGCCACCAGTCGACCTGGATGTTATTAATTACCACACAGATAATTACATTTAACGTGTTTGGTTGTGTAAGTCGTACAAAATAAGGGCTATGGATTGCAGCTTTAAATGCATTAATTAATAGACATTATAAGACTTCTACATTATAAGAAATCTAACTTCTAACAGAGTACAATTCTACTGTATACTGCAGTACTCAGGGGTTGACACTAAGGTCTCCGAGGCACTTGCCCATCAGGTTCTACTTGCCCTCAGGTCATGGTCACTTGCCCCCCAAAAAATTAAGTTTACTTCCTACTTGGGTGCTTTAAACCAGGGGTTTTCAACAGGTGGTCCCTGAGAGGGTTCCAAGTGGTCCCCAGTTAAGCTGGTTAACCAGATGTAACTCTAGAGGACGTAAAAATGAAACCAAATGGACCCTTGCGGGTCCATTTGGTTTCATTTTTACAGTCTCAAGAGTTAAAATTCATCATCTTAATTAGCCCAGGTCGCAATGACCACCTTCAAGACAAATTTATCTTGTGTTGTGTTATAGTGCACTAAGTTGCACACTTGCCCGATCGGGCAACCAGGTAGCAGTCTTCACTTGCCCCACCATTTTTTTTACTTGCCCCAGGCAAGCGGGCAAGTGTTAGTGTCAAGCCCTGTGTACGCTGCAGTACTGCAGTACATAAACATCCATCAGTATAGACAGTTCTGACTGTACCTGGCGTCTGCTTCGCTGTAGTATTCTCTGGCAACGATGTCCTCAAACAGCTCACCACCTGTTACCCTGAAACACAAACACAAGGCTTTAATTTACCCCATGTTACACTGTAACACAAACACAAGGCTTTAATTTACCCCATGTTACCCTGAAACACAAACACAAGGGATCAATTCACCCCACATATTTTACTGCTTTTGTTCACATGCTAGTAGCGTTGGTTGGCTGTGTTTGTGTGGTTAGCAAACAGGCTAGTCCACATGTGTCAAAGTCAAGGCCCGCGGGCCAGATCCGGCCCGCGGGATGATTTAATCCGGCCTCAGGCTTGTAGAGCAAAAATGTCTGAGTCTATTAAAAAAAAGTAAGTCTCTAGCACGTTCCTATCAAAAGTTATGATCGTTTAAAGAAATGCTTTTGAGCTCTCTTCTGAACGGCATGTAATGCATGTTGTCCAGCAGGGGGAGTCGTTTACCCAGGCTAGGCTGCTGGCACTGCAAAGTGAGAACTATACTTCAGCAGTACAAGGGTGTGTAACCGAGAGAACTATACTTCAGCAGTACAAGGGTGTATAACCGAGAGAACTATACTTCAGCAGTACAAGGGTGTGTAACCGAGAGAACTATACTTCAGCAGTACAAGGGTGTGTAACCGAGAGAACTATACTTCAGCAGTACAAGGGTGTGTAACCGAGAGAACTATACTTCAGCAGTACAAGGGTGTGTAACCGAGAACTATACTTCAGCAGTACAAGGGTGTATAACAGAGAACTATACTTCAGCAGTACAAGGGTGTGTAACCGAGAGAACTATACTTCAGCAGTACAAGGGTGTGTAACCGAGAGAACTATACTTCAGCAGTACAAGGGTGTGTAACCGAGAGAACTATACTTCAGCAGTACAAGGGTGTGTAACCGAGAGAACTATACTTCAGCAGTACAAGGGTGTGTAACCGAGAGAACTATACTTCAGCAGTACAAGGGTGTGTAACCGAGAGAACTATACTTCAGCAGTACAAAGGTGTGTAACCGAGAGAACTATACTTCAGCAGTACAAGGGTGTGTAACAGAGAACTATACTTCAGCAGTACAAGGGTGTATAACCGAGAGAACTATACTTCAGCAGTACAAGGGTGTATAACCGAGAGAACTATACTTCAGCAGTACAAGGGTGTGTAACCGAGAACTATACTTCAGCAGTACAAGGGTGGATAAGCGAGAACTATACTTAGTTAACTATACATACTTACTTAAACTTAGTATTTGAAATTTAAATGCTATTTTCGTATGGTTTATTGATGCTCTGTAAAGAACAATAGCATCTTTCATAGCAAATGTCTTAATCTAGGCTACAAGTATAAAACCAATAATGAAAAGTCATTGATATATATTAATAGCTATTCTTAATAATAAATATGACTTGTGTGATATACTGTAGTGTAGAAGTAACGGCTGTGTACGTAAACATGCGTGTGCCGTGCATGCTTGCGGTCTGCGACTGGTTGAACCGCGGCGCTCCGGCCCCCATGAAGTCACATTAATTTCAATGCGGCCCCCACCCCAAATGACTTTGACACCACTGGGCTAGTCCATTAGCAACATGGTTGACAACAACCTCTGGTTTGTTTGGTATGAACCAAAACAGACAACCTACACCAGGGGTGTCAAACCCAAATACAGAGTGGGCCAAAAAAGAAAAATTGGTACAAGTCGAGGGCCGGAGATACCGGTCTGTGTTTCAACACCGGTTTACCATGACGTCACTGTCAAACAGCAAAAAAGGTAATTTACCTTCAAAAATCAATGTCTCTTAATGGCAAGATAATTGTAAAGATGAAACTGCCTGCATAAAAACTGTTTTAATGAAAAACAGTAGGTGTTCACGTCTCATAGCACGCCACAGAACACCTGCTATTTTTCGGGGAAGTTTTTTTCTTCCATGATCCTCACCAAGTGCTGCTTTTATAGTTAGTTGAGAAAGTAAATGAGACTGAGTTGAGGAAGTAAAACAATTAGTTGCATTAATTTCTTATCATGGTGTGTGCAATATACCAGAGAGCCAGTTCTAATACTAATTCAATATCATCCCGCGGGCCAAAAATAATTCATTCACAGGCCTGATTTGGCCCCCAGGCCTTGAGTTTGACATATGTGATCTACAGGAATGCAGGCTGTGGGTGGGGTGGGGAGGGGGATCTCAAGGGGCATCTAGAACAAACATCTATTAGGGTAGATGGATGCCCAATGTGTTTTGGTGTAAACTTCTCCTTTAAAGAGAGGGTGCCGTGATTTTTGTATTTTTTTGTACATGTTCAAGAGGTGACAGTATGTAAATAGACCCCTATATGTGTTTTTTATGTGCAATGATGTCTTCCCTTTGTATTTAGGGTTTCTTCCTGGGGGCTGAACCTTTCCAGTCAAACGTACCAATGGAAACAACTGCAATAACCTAACTCCTCCCCCTTTATCATGCAACTAAAGCTGTGGGCGTGGCTTCAGTTCAGGTAGATCTCCACCCATCACCACCCACCAGGCAAACCAGGCATACTTAATGAACTGGTAGGGTGGAATCATAAAAATGACAGTTTAACAAACACTGTACACTTTTTTGGGGGAAAAAAATCTTACTCTTCATATAACAATAATACTTGATGATCATGTTTTAGGGTAGAAAGAAATCATGGCACTCCATCTTTAACATACAGTACATCACCATGGGAGAGAGAGAGACAGACAGCTTGTCCTGTCACAGACAGACAGAGAGAGACAGACAGCTTGTCCTGTCACAGACAGACAGAGAGAGACAGACAGCTTGTCCTGTCACAGACAGACAGAGAGAGACAGACAGCTTGTCCTGTCACAGACAGACAGAGAGAGACAGACAGCTTGTCCTGTCACAGACAGACAGAGAGAGACAGACAGCTTGTCCTGTCACAGACAGACAGAGAGAGACAGACAGCTTGTCCTGTCACAGACAGACAGAGAGAGACAGACAGCTTGTCCTGTCACAGACAGACAGACAGAGACAGACAGCTTGTCCTGTCACAGACAGACAGAGAGAGACAGACAGCTTGTCCTGTCACAGACAGACAGACAGAGACAGACAGCTTGTCCTGTCACAGACAGACAGAGAGAGACAGACAGCTTGTCCTGTCACAGACAGACAGAGAGAGACAGACAGCTTGTCCTGTCACAGACAGACAGAGAGAGACAGACAGCTTGTCCTGTCACAGACAGACAGAGAGAGACAGACAGCTTGTCCTGTCACAGACAGACAGAGAGAGACAGACAGCTTGTCCTGTCACAGACAGACAGAGAGAGACAGACAGCTTGTCCTGTCACAGACAGACAGAGAGAGACAGACAGCTTGTCCTGTCACAGACAGACAGACAGAGAGAGACAGACAGCTTGTCCTGTCACAGACAGACAGACAGAGAGAGACAGACAGCTTGTCCTGTCACAGACAGACAGACAGAGAGAGACAGACAGCTTGTCCTGTCACAGACAGACAGACAGAGAGAGACAGACAGCTTGTCCTGTCACAGACAGACAGAGAGAGACAGACAGCTTGTCCTGTCACAGACAGACAGAGAGAGACAGACAGCTTGTCCTGTCACAGACAGACAGAGAGAGACAGACAGCTTGTCCTGTCACAGACAGACAGAGAGAGACAGACAGCTTGTCCTGTCACAGACAGACAGAGAGAGACAGACAGCTTGTCCTGTCACAGACAGACAGAGAGAGACAGACAGCTTGTCCTGTCACAGACAGACAGAGAGAGACAGACAGCTTGTCCTGTCACAGACAGACAGAGAGAGACAGACAGCTTGTCCTGTCACAGACAGACAGAGAGAGACAGACAGCTTGTCCTGTCACAGACAGACAGAGAGAGACAGACAGCTTGTCCTGTCACAGACAGACAGAGAGAGACAGACAGCTTGTCCTGTCACAGACAGACAGAGAGAGACAGACAGCTTGTCCTGTCACAGACAGACAGAGAGAGACAGACAGCTTGTCCTGTCACAGACAGACAGACAGAGACAGACAGCTTG
>CM076985.1:47847649-47862649 GCA_039105355.1 Benthosema pterotum
GATTCCAGGTGGTCCCCAGCTAAGTTGGTTAACCAGATGTAACTCTTGAGAACGTAAAAATGAAACCAAATGGATCCTTGCGGGTCCATTTGGTTTCATTTTTACACTCTCAAGAGTTAAAATATTCATCATGTGAATTAGCCCAAGTCGCCACAACTAGAAGATGGACAAAAGCAAAATAAATCTTTAGTTTTTGGGTCTGTGGGGCTAAAATGTCCTCAAACGTTGGTCCGTGGTTCAAATGCTGAATAAATAGTGGTCCCTGGTTGAAAACCAATGGTCTAAATCAAACAGGGGGTCCAGGGGGCTCTAAATCAAACAGGGGGTCCAGGGGGTCTCTCTCTCTGGAGGTCCAGGTCATTGTTCCAGATAAAGAGCCACAGTAATCCTCTACCAACCTACTTCTGCTTCTATTATCATCACCATTGTGTTGTTGTCACTGCACTGCACCTCTCTGGTACTCTACCAACACATAGACTAAACCCAGTCTAACTAAACCCAGTCTAATGCACCTCTCTGCTTCCCTACAACACATAGACTAAACCCAGTCTAACTAAACCCAGTCTAATGCACCTCTCTGGTACTCTACCAACACATAGACTAAATCCAGTGCACTATTACCATAGGAACCCAGGGGTGGATTATCCAACAGTCACGTTGGGCCCGGGCCCAGGGACCCCTGAGCTAGGGGGGGTCAAATATATATTCATTTAGGGGTCCATGAATGGGCAGAGCCATTGCAAAACAGACGTCATAATAGCTTTTCACTAAGCCCCACTCACAACATCCTGACAAACTGCTCTTGTCAATCATTGAGAGATACATGTAAAATGACCGGATTTCTCCATCATTTCAGTTTCTAAATCCAGTCAACCAGCAGACGTATAACCGACTATGCACTGGACAAAATGTGCATGACATCACCTCTAGAAAGAACTAGAAATACCAGGAGAAAGTAGAACCAGCTGTGAACTTTATAACGACTGTCTGTTTGGTGGAGCTTTTCAATACTTTCTAAGAATACATTGATTAGTTATTGCATCACCTGGGATGAGTCTGGTAACCCTTCTGACAGTAATACAAGCTGGATGTGTTCCATAACAGAGCTACAACACAGCCACACAAAACACAGCCACGCAAAACACAGCCACGCAAAACACAGCCACAACACACAGCTACAACACACAGCTACAACACAGCTACAACACACAGCCACAGCTACAACACACAGCCACAACACACAGCTACAACACACAGCTACAACACAGCTACAACACACAGCTACAACACAGCCACAACACACAGCCACAGCTACAACACAGCCACAACACACAGCCACAGCTACAACACACAGCCACAACACACAGCTACAACACACAGCCACAACACACAGCTACAACACACAGCTACAACACACAGCTACAACACACAGCTACAACACACAGCTACAACACACAGCTACAACACACAGCTACAACACACAGCTACAACACAGCTACAACACACAGCCACAACACACAGCTACAACACACAGCTACAACACACAGCTACAACACAGCTACAACACAGCTACAACACACAGCTACAACACACAGCTACAACACAGCTACAACACACAGCTACAACACAGCTACAACACACAGCTACAACACACAGCTACAACACACAGCTACAACACACAGCTACAACACACAGCTACAACACACAGCTACAACACACAGCTACAACACAGCTACAACACACAGCTACAACACACAGCTACAACACAGCTACAACACACAGTTACAACACAGCTACAACACAGCTACAACACACAGCTACAACACACAGCTACAACACAGCTACAACACACAGCTACAACACACAGCTACAACACACAGCTACAACACAGCTACAACACACAGCTACAACACAGCTACAACACACAGCTACAACACACAGCTACAACACACAGCTACAGCCACAACACACAGCTACAACACAGCTACAACACACAGCTACAACACACAGCTACAACACAGCTACAACACACAGCCACAACACACAGCTACAACACACAGCCACAACACACAGCTACAACACACAGCTACAACACACAGCTACAACACACAGCTACAACACACAGCCACAACACACAGCTACAACACACAGCTACAACACACAGCTACAACACACAGCTACAACACACAGCCACAACACACAGCTACAACACAGCTACAACACACAGCTACAACACAGCCACAACACACAGCTACAACACAGCTACAACACACAGCTACAACACACAGCTACAACACAGCTACAACACACAGCCACAACACACAGCTACAACACACAGCCACAACACACAGCTACAACACACAGCTACAACACACAGCTACAACACACAGCTACAACACACAGCTACAACACACAGCCACAACACACAGCCACAACACACAGCCACAACACACAGCTACAACACAGCTACAACACAGCTACAACACAGCTACAACACACAGCTACAGCTACAACACACAGCTACAACACACAGCTACAACACAGCTACAACACAGCTACAACACAGCTACAACACAGCTACAACACACAGCTACAACACAGAGCTACAACACACAGCTACAACACAGAGCTACAACACACAGCTACAACACAGCTACAACACACAGCTACAACACACAGCTACAACACACAGCTACAGCTACAACACACAGCTACAACACACAGCTACAACACACAGCTACAGCTACAACACACAGCTACAACACACAGCTACAACACACAGCTACAACACAGCTACAACACAGCTACAACACAGCTACAACACACAGCTACAACACAGCTACAACACACAGCTACAACACACAGCTAATACACACAGCTACAACACACAGCTACAACACACAGCTACAACACAGCTACAACACACAGCTACAACACACAGCTAATACACACAGCTACAACACACAGCTACAACACACAGCTACAACACACAGCTACAACACACAGCTACAGCTACAACACTCAGCTACAACACAGCCACAACACACAGCTACAACACACAGCTACAACACAGCTACAACACAGCTACAACACAGCTACAACACACAGCTACAACACACAGCTACAACACAGCTACAACACAGCTACAACACAGCTACAACACACAGCTACAACACACAGCTACAACACACAGCTACAACACACAGCTACAACACACAGCTACAACACACAGCTACAACACAGCTACAACACAGCTACAACACACAGCTACAACACACAGCTACAACACACAGCTACAACACACAGCTACAGCTACAACACACAGCTACAACACACAGCTACAACACAGCTACAACACACAGCTACAACACACAGCTAATACACACAGCTACAACACACAGCTACAACACACAGCTACAACACAGCTACAACACACAGCTACAACACACAGCTAATACACACAGCTACAACACACAGCTACAACACACAGCTACAACACACAGCTACAACACACAGCTACAGCTACAACACTCAGCTACAACACAGCCACAACACACAGCCACAACACACAGCTACAACACAGCTACAACACAGCTACAACACAGCTACAACACACAGCTACAACACACAGCTACAACACAGCTACAACACAGCTACAACACAGCTACAACACACAGCTACAACACACAGCTACAACACACAGCCACAACACACAGCTACAACACAGCTACAACACAGCTACAACACACAGCTACAACACACAGCTACAACACACAGCTACAACACACAGCTACAGCTACAACACACAGCTACAACACACAGCTACAACACAGCTACAACACACAGCTACAACACACAGCTACAACACACAGCCACAGCTACAACACACAGCTACAACACAGCCAAAACACACAGCTACAACACACAGCTACAACACACAGCTACAACACAGCCACAACACACAGCTACAACACAGCTACAACACAGCCAAAACACACAGCTACAACACACAGCTACAACACAGCTACAACACATAGCTACAACACACAGCTACAACACAGCTACAACACAGCTACAACACAGCCAAAACACACAGCTACAACACACAGCTACAACACAGCTACAACACACAGCCACAACACACAGCTACAACACAGCTACAACACAGCTACAACACACAGCTACAACACACAGCTACAACACACAGCTACAACACAGCTACAACACACAGCTACAACACACAGCTACAACACACAGCTACAACACACAGCTACAACACACAGCTACAACACAGCTACAACACACAGCTACAACACACAGCTACAACACACAGCTACAACACACAGCTACAACACACAGCTACAACACACAGCTACAACACACAGCTACAACACACAGCTACAACACACAGCTACAACACACAGCTACAGCTACAACACACAGCTACAACACACAGCTACAACACACAGCTACAACACACAGCTACAACACACAGCTACAACACACAGCTACAACACAGCTACAACACAGCTACAACACACAGCTACAAAACAGCTACAACACAGCTACAACACACAGCTACAACACACAGCTACAACACACAGCTACAACACACAGCTACAACACACAGCTACAACACACAGCTACAACACACAGCTACAGCTACAACACACACAGCTACAACACACAGCTACAACACACAGCTACAGCTACAACACACAGCTACAACACACAGCTACAACACACAGCTACAGCTACAACACAGCCACAACACACAGCTACAACACACAGCTACAACACAGCTACAACACACAGCTACAACACAGCTACAACACAGCTACAACACAGCTACAACACACAGCTACAACACACAGCTACAACACACAGCTACAACACACAGCTACAACACTCAGCTACAACACAGCTACAACACACAGCTACAACACAGCTACAACACACAGCTACAACACACAGCTACAACACACAGCTACAGCTACAACACACAGCTACAGTACAATACACAGCTACAACACACAGCTACAACACACAGCTACAACACAGCTACAACACACAGCTACAACACAGCTACAACACACAGCTACAACACAGCTACAACACAGCTACAACACACAGCTACAACACACAGCTACAACACACAGCTACAACACACAGCTACAACACAGCTACAACACACAGCTACAACACAGCTACAACACACAGCTACAACACACAGCTACAACACACAGCTACAACACACAGCTACAACACACAGCTACAACACACAGCTACAGCTACAACACACAGCTACAACACACAGCTACAACACAGCTACAACACACAGCTACAACACACAGCCACAACACAGCTACAACACACAGCTACAACACACAGCTACAACACACAGCTACAACACAGCCAAAACACACAGCTACAACACACAGCTACAACACACAGCTACAACACAGCTACAACACACAGCTACAACACACAGCTACAACACACAGCCACAACACACAGCTACAACACACAGCTACAACACACAGCTACAACACAGCTACAACACAGCCACAACACACAGCTACAACACACAGCTACAACACAGCCAAAACACACAGCTACAACACACAGCTACAACACAGCTACAACACATAGCTACAACACACAGCTACAACACAGCTACAACACATAGCTACAACACACAGCTACAACACAGCTACAACACAGCTACAACACAGCCAAAACACACAGCTACAACACACAGCTACAACACAGCCAAAACACACAGCTACAACACAGCTACAACACAGAGCTACAACACATAGCTACAACACACAGCTACAACACACAGCTACAACACACAGCTACAACACAGCTACAACACACAGCTACAACACAGCTACAACACACAGCTACAACACACAGCTACAACACAGCTACAACACACAGCTACAACACAGCTACAACACAGCTACAACACACAGCTACAACACACAGCTACAACACACAGCTACAACACACAGCTACAACACAGCTACAACACAGCTACAACACACAGCTACAACACACAGCTACAACACACAGCTACAACACACAGCTACAACACAGCTACAACACAGCTACAACACACAGCTACAAAACAGCTACAACACAGCTACAACACACAGCTACAACACAGCTACAACACAGCTACAACACAGCCACAACACACAGCTACAACACAGCCACAACACACAGCCACAACACACAGCCACAACACACAGCTACAACACACAGCTACAACACACAGCTACAGCTACAACACACAGCTACAACACAGCTACAACACACAGCTACAAAACAGCTACAACACAGCTACAACACACAGCTACAACACAGCCACAACACAGCTACAACACAGCCACAACACACAGCTACAACACAGCCACAACACACAGCCACAACACACAGCTACAACACACAGCTACAACACAGCTACAACACAGCTACAGCACAGCTACAGCACAGCTACAACACACAGCTACAGCACAGCTACAACACAGCTACAACACACAGCCACAACACAGCCACACAAAACACAGCCACACAAAACACAGCCACAACACAGCCACGCAAAACACAGCCACAACACAGCCACGCAAAACACAGCCACACAAAACACAGCCACACAAAACACAGCCACAACACAGCCACGCAAAACACAGCCACGCAAAAACACAACATGAACATAATAAACATCCTAAGTGAACTTACAGGTCAAACAGCAGGTAATGAAAGTCCTCTTCTGAGATACTGTCATGGAGACGCACTGGAACAGAGAGAGAAGAGACTGGGTTATGAAGAGACTAGACTGATTTAATCTGAGAGAGAAGAGACTGGGTTATAAAGAGACTAGACTGGTCTAAACTGAGTTATAAAGAGACTAGACTGGTCTAATCTGAGTTATAAAGAGACTAGACTGGTCTAATCTGACTGAGTTATAGAGACTAGACTGGTCTAATCTGAGTTATAAAGAGACTAGACTGGTCTAATCTGAGTTATAAAGAGACTAGACTGGTCTAATCTGAGTTATAAAGAGACTAGACTGGTCTAATCTGAGTTATAAAGAGACTAGACTGGTCTAATCTGACTGAGTTATAAAGAGACTAGACTGGTCTAATCTGAGTTATAGAGACTAGACTGGTCTAATCTGAGTTATAAAGAGACTAGACTGGTCTAATCTGAGTTATAAAGAGACTAGACTGGTCTAATCTGACTGAGTTATAAAGAGACTAGACTGGTCTAATCTGAAATGATTTTGGGGCAGAAAGTGGTTTTCAACTTTTTTTCTTTGGGGAAGAAAAAAGGTTGGGTCTACAGCAGGGGTTTTCCACAGGTGGTCCGGGGACCACCAGTGGTCCTTGAGAGGGTTCCAGGTGGTCCCCAGGCTAAATGATGGAAAGTTGGTTAACCAGATGTAACTCTTGAGAACGTAAAAATGAAATCAAATGGACCCTTGCTTGCTGGCCCATTTAGTTTCACTTTTACACTCTCAAGAGTTAAAATATTCGTCATCTGAATTAGCCAATTTTGGAATGTATGTTTTGCTTGTTTTGTTTCCCCAAATCTAGCCTTGATGGAATTGTGGACAAAAGCAAAATAAATGTTTAGATTTGGGGTCTGTGGGGCTAAAATGTCCTCAAATGGTGGTGCTCCATGCCTCAAATCCTGAATAAATGGTGGTCCCTGAGATGAAAAAGGTTGAAAACCCCTGGTCTGGCCTGGGGCGTGGCTCAGCGGTCCAGGCACCCTGGCTGGTAATCCAGCACTGGCAGTGCCCGCGGGTTCGACTCCCGATCCCGACAGCCTTTACTGCATGTCACCCCCCCCATCTCTCTCCCCATTTCCTGTCAGCCTACTATCTATCCCTCTATGAAAATGAATAAAGGCGGAAGCCACAAAAAATACATTAAAAAAAAAGAAAACCCCTGGTCTACACAGGCTGAACAGAGCATCACACTGTGACAGGCTGTGAGCTTGTAGATGGATTATTTTCAGTCATTATTCTCACCGATGTTGGGATGTTTGAGCAGCCGGCAGATCCTGGCTTCTCTCTCCAGTTTCTGGTGGTCTGAAAGACAGAGAATAGAACAAAGATGGTAAACGGTGCATTTATATAGCGCCTTTATCCAAGGTGCTTTACATAGGTTAGTGATTTATCGTAGAGCTCTGGGGTATGTAGGAGCGCTTGTTTTATCTGCCGGCTACTACTATAGGGCGGGTCGAAGCATAGTTTTACTGAGGTTATGTTTAGGTTAGTTACCGCATAAAGCACCGTCTAAACTCTCACCCTAACCTAACTCTAACCCTCTAACCCTAAACATAACCCCAGTAAACCTAAGCTATGCCTATACCTAATCCTAACCCTAAACTTAACCCCAGTAAACCTATGCCTAAACCTAACCTAACCCTAACCATAAAGACACAACCCCAATAAAACTAGGCTATGCCTAAACCTAATCCTAACCCTAAACTTAACCTCAGTAAACCTATGCCTAAACCTAACCTAACCCTAACCATAACCTCAGTAAAACTTCCTTCGCCCCGCCCTACTAGTAGTAGCCGGCGGATAAAACAAGCGCTCCTTCATACCCCAGAGCTCTACGATAAATCACTAACCCTTGTGCATCACATTCACCACATTCACACACACATTCATACACTGATGGCAGTGGAAACCATGCAAGGTACCTACTAGCACATCAGTGTCTTGCTCAAGGACACTTCGACAGTAACTCTGCAGGAGCCTGGGATCGAACCGGCAACCTTGTGGTTACCATCCGGTAACTCAACCCCTGAGCCACTGCCGCCCTTGATGGAATTAGAGCTTTTACCAATGCCAATACTAGTGGTGAAAACGCTACTCATGTATGTCAGTCTATGGCATTCTAATCCAGGGGCGATCTAGGCATGGGTATGGGGGGGGGGGGGGGGGTCGTCATCTCCAGCCCCTCCCCCTCCCGTCCACTGCTGTTCTACGTCACATCATTTAGAGCGACGCCCACCCCGGAAGGTTGACTCCTCCCTCTGTTCTACGTCACATCATTTAGAGCCACGCCCACCCCGGAAGGTTCACTCCCACTTGAAGGCCACTTTCCAACGTGCGTTAGTCCAGGCTTTCCGTTTTCGCGCAAGGCGAACGAAAATGAAAGCCTGGGTGTCGAGGCTAGGGGCCAATAGATGCACCGACAGCAATGGATTTACACAGGACCAGACAGAGACACTGCAGCACTCACACAGATCAAATTACACACGCACACGCACACGCACACACACACACACACACACAACACACACACACACACACACACACACACACACTGCTAATTGGCCTAATGGAGCAAAAAGCATCGATTCACTAGTGCTTCTGAAAGAGCTTCAACCTGACCATAAGTTGACACTTCTGCATTTTATCCACTAAGAGTACAGCACTGTGCTGTGGACCACTAAAGGCTCTTTCAGAGTCTGGAATTTCGGTGGCCACCGCGAGCACCGCTCAGAGCACCGCGATCACCGCTATTCCATAGTCCACTACCAGCACCGCACCGCGCTGTGGTGTGTTGTGTGTTTTCTTTTTTTTAACCAGCCGTTAAAAACAAGCAACCACCACGGTGCGGTGCGGTGGTTAGTAAAATCCGAGAGGAGGGCTGGGAGGTGCGGTGGTAGCGGTGGTATGACGTCATATTGTAGGAAACGGTGGTCGCGGTGGGCGCCGAAAATCCATCTCTGAATAGGCCTTAACAGCATTGTGCTGTGGACCACTAACAGCACCACTGAAGAAGAGTGGTCAGTCTTAACCCATTAAACATCGCTGGCACTCACACTCTCAACACACTTTAAAAACCACACCCACGTGAAGCGAGGGGCCCCAGCTCTTATCATCACACATCATCATCATAAAGACAAATCCACTCAGACATGGCGCCCTCACCTCCGTTTTCGATGAGTGTGTTTACACAAACACTCAAAGCTGGCCATTCATCAACAATCAATGTTGGCAATCAATGTTTGTGTTTGCACAGGCACTTTTCAAAGCTAGGAGCCGTTTGCCGTTATAAAGGGATGAATCTATTGCTGCAATACGCTCCAATTAAGTTATTACTCGTTACGTTTTATTTTTCTTTTCTCTTTTTTTTTAATTATTTTTTTTCCCACGATTTTGTAGCCCATTTTTTCACCCAGTGCCAATTCCTAACGTGATCCTGGGCTCTACACACCCTCCACCAACCTGGGGAGGCAGCGGACTGGCCTCATGCTTCCTTTAAGTTATTACTGGTTACGTTTTCATCTGTGGTCTGTTGGTATTACACAACATTAAAGGTATAGTTCAGTTTTTAAGCTGTATGAAATACTTGCAATTAATATAGTAATGGATTGCATTTTTATAGTGCTTTTCAATGTTCCATTCTTTCATACATTGGGAAGTAGAGCGGTGAACAGTCAACGCTCAGCGTCCTAAACTTCACACATTCACACACCAATGGTAGCAACAAGCAAAACACTGACCAACTCATTGGAGGCAGTTTGGGGTTCAGTGTCTTGCCCAAGGACACTTCGACACATAGACAGGAGCAGCCGGGATTCGAACCACCGACCCACGGGTCATTGGACGACCTGCTCTACCTCCTGAGCCACAGCCGCCCCTATATTAATGGCAAGTATTTTGTAAAGCTTAACTTGAAAAAAAAGCCAGACTATCCCTTTGAAGGGGAATTCCACCTATTTTCAACATTTTTTTTGAGAGCGTACAAATGGAACCAAATGAACCCTAACGGGTTCATTTGGTTCCATTTGTACGCTCTCAGAAAAAAGAAGCGTCTAAAGAAATCCATTAACATGGTGAAAATACATCTTGATGATGTCATCAAGGTGTTTCACCATGTTAGTGGTTTTCTTCAGACCTCTATTTCTGGGAAACACAAAATGGGAGAAAGGTTTTTATCATGTCCACCCAGCACCTCTAAAATGTTGAAAATGGGTGGACTTCCCCTTTAAACTCACCAACAGCAGGTGTATGAATTATCTGTTGTGTTTGACAGAATCCAGTCAGACAGGTGATTATTTTGTTCCTTTGTGTTAATGAGACACTGCTGCATTCTAAACCGGTGGTACACAGGGACGCTCACAAAGCAGCTTAATAATGTGAGGATTTTTAGCAAACACAAACACTTTGCAGATACAACAGAAAGAGGATAATTTAAGCTTTTCCTACATTTGCAAACTTGAGTTTAATGTTGTTTAATAGAAGCAAATCACAGGAGAATATTTATTATTACTATTATTAGGAATTCAAGGGTATTGCAACTCTACATTCATCTCATTATAAGAAAATCTAGAGTTGCAAATTCTGTCTGTCTTTAATGACAACTTAGTTTTTTCTTCAACTTTAAGGACAACTTAGTTTTAGTTTGTTATTAAAGAAAATAAAATATGGTGTTCGTTGTTTTACATTCCTTTGCTTTCTTTAGTTTTAGGGATTTGAGCCCGTTTTCGACATGGGGGGGGGGGATTTATTTTTGTATTAACTACTACATCCTAATAAACCCCAGGAAATTACAACTGTCCACAGACGTTGACAGGATCTACTGAATGTGATGGAGGAGGCACCGCAGCGCACTGCACTTTACACACTCCAATATGGCAGTTTGTCACATTTCATTCACTAGATCATTTGTGGCCAGATGTAATTTCCTGGCGTTTATTAGGACTATTGTAGATGTAGAAATAAATCGCTTTAAAATGTTGTAAACAAATATGTATTTAGGACCATGTTAGAATGCCCCCCCCCCCTGTCAAAAACACATGAAATTCCCCAAACTAAATAAAGCAGTAAATTATATCCAATTAAACTCACCTTACAATTTCTATAATAAACTAACACACCAACACTGGTTGAACAAACAGCAGCTTTATACAAGCACAGTGCTGTGAGTTTGACATTTATAAGACATTTTGGTATTTTTCACACATTTTGGTATCCGTGTATCACAGTGGTTTTCAACTAGTGGTTCCGGGGACCACCAGTGGTCCTTGAGAGAGTTCCAGGTGGTCCCCATGAGGATAAATGATGGACAGTTGGCTAACCAGATGTAACTCTTTGAGAAACCATCATGTGAATTATCCCAAGTCTACACAACTAGAGAATGTAGAAGATTAATGGTCATTTTGATCTGTATGTTGGACTGTTTGGTTTCCCCAAATCCAGCCTGGAATTGTAGAGAAATACAAAATGAATCTTTAGTATTGAGGTCTGTGGGGCTAAAATGTCATCAAACGGTGGTCCCCTGTGAATAAACAGTGGTCCCCGGTGTATAGTCCATCTCACCTCTTGCTGCCAGTTTCTTGGTGTTGATGATCTTGGCTGCATACTCTTGTCCTGTGCATTTCTTCACACAGCGGCGCACCACTGAAAACGCTCCCCTGGGAAACAAAGACAAGAAACAGGAGGTTCCTATGGGCTCAATTAACTCATTGTGTCCTCATCAGATTCTAGATTCTACTGTAGTTCCTCATGCTAGATTCTAGTTTCCAACTCTAGATTCTAGTTCTAGTTCCTCTCAGTAGACTGTACTTTCTAAAGTTAGATTTCAGTTTCACTAGGTTCTAGTTTTTGACACTAGATTCTAGTTTCTGACGGCAGATTCTAGTTTCTGACACTAGATTCTAGTTTCTGACACTAGATTCTAGTTTCTGACACTAGATTCTAGTCCATGACACTAAATTCTAGTTTGTGACACTAAATTCTAGTCCCTGGATTCTATTTTCTCTGTAAAAATCTCTTTCTGTGTCAGTGATGCTCAACATATTTCATAGGAAGGACCCCCAGAAATATCTATTATTTAGCTGCAGAACCTCATCTAAAACATGTTGTTCTAGGGGATCCCCCAGAAGCAAAGATTTCAGTTAAAAAAGTTTGCTTCCAAAATAACGTATACAAAGATTTGCACCACATTTTTTTTTTCAAAAATAGCAGATCTACAAGCTCATATCGTGCCACTCGGTGGCGCGATATGAGCTTGTAGATCTGCTATTTTTCAACAGCTAAAACACCAAAACGCGTTCAGTACCGAAAGGGTTAACAACATCACACAGACAGACAGACAGACAGACAGACAGACAGACAGACAGACAGACAGACAGACAGACAGACAGACAGACAGGCAGGCAGGCAGGCAGGCAGGCAGGCAGTCAGACAGACAGACAGACAGACAGACAGACAGACAGACAGACAGACAGACAGACAGACAGACAGACAGACAGGCAGGCGTGTGAGGACTCAGCACATTCGCCGGGCGGTCCCTGGACCCCCTCTGATCTGACCTGAGCGGCTGATAGAGCAATTACAGCAGACACAGCGGAGCTTTTGAAAACCCTTTTATGTCAGGGTCCATTATTAATTCATCATGTGATCCAGGGACCAGCAGTTATCCTCTCTGACCTGAGGACCACTCACTGGCCTCACAATATGATACAATATTCATATTTAGGGCTCTGAATCCATTTAATTCGCAATTCTGTTATGCTGTGATTCAATTTGATATATCGAAATGTCACATTTTTCCCCCACAAATGACTGTGCTTTTATTATACAAGAACAAGGAGGATTACACCCATTGTCCAGATTTTTTTCTGAGGGTGGACAAATGGAACCATTTGGTTCCTTTTGTACACACTCAGAACAAAATGGACCTAAAAGAAAAAAAAGGTCCTAAAAGAAAAAATCATTAACAAACACAACTTGATGATGTCATCATCAAGTAAAATACAGTACAGTAAAATGTTGAAAATGGGCTGAATTCTGAACAATATGAACCATGACAAGTTCAATCAACTACAACATTTTAAAGGAACAATATAAATAACAAAAAGTTCAATCCTACACATCAGTGCAGCCTGGTAACATCAGTCAGTCTTTCTGACATGAACACATTTATCAATAGGACCTACATAAATATATATTATAAAAATGGATTTTGAACCTGGGGATTTGATATGGATATCATGGCATTAAGAATTGTGATATATTGCCAAATCGATTTTTTCCCCCTACATTTTGCATGTTACAGAGTACTTTATTTTTATTGGTTGTTTCGTAATTCATCATCTAACACATACCACAGTTATGTGGTAGATGATAACTATAGTAAAAACATTGTAATATTACACAGTTACATGGTGGATGATGATTATAGTAAAATCATTGCGGTTGTAGCAGCAGGTGTTTCTGTAAATGTGTACGTTTTTAAATGACTGTTGGCAACAGCAGTTAATCTGCACAACCATTTACTGATGGGGGCGTGGGGGGTGTAGGGCGGGTGGGGTTGGGGGTAGGGGAGGGGGTAGGGGAGGGGGTATAGGGTATTTTCCCATCAGTGCCACCAGGCTGAGTCAGACCTCACTTATCTTCTAACTGCTGCTGCTCCAACAACAACAACAACAACAACAACAACAGCAACAGCAACAGCAACAGCAACAACAACAACAACAACAACAACAACAACAACAACAACAACAGCAGCAACAACAACAACAACATTCTGAGCAGAGAAAGAGACTCAACAGTTTAAAGCTGTTGCCAACAATGCCATAACCTCTCCTGTCTGCCATTCATCACACAACACACACACGCCAACCGCACGCTATGGCGCACACGCACCTACACGCACACACGAACCGGCATGTGTAGCAGGTGGCTACAGCCTCTGTGGTGATGGCCTCCAAAGTCTAGTATCTGCCCCCAGACTAAAGGGATGTCCTCTTGGTCTAGTTGGACTTTCACGTGGGAGACCCGGGTTCGAATCCCGGACATTACACATGCACACACGAACAGGCACGCACACACGCGCCGGCACGCACACACGCACCGGCATGCATCACCTGAGTTTGAGGCTATAAAACGGAAGGTTATGTCATAGCGCACTAAGCGCAGTGGTTTTCAACAGGTGGTCCGGGGGACCACCAGTG
>CM076985.1:47867649-47875149 GCA_039105355.1 Benthosema pterotum
CACGAGCTGTAAGGCTCATTAGTAGGATAAAGATAACTAAATGCCAGAACCCAGGAAATGTGTGCTGGCATTTTATTTTCTTTATCGTACACTAATGAGCATTTTAAGCAGTGTTGCCAACTTGGCGCATTTGTCACTATATTTAGCTTTTTTTAACCCCCTCCTAGCGCTAAAATTAGTGAAAAACCCCTGGCGGAAAATCTAGCGTTCTTTTACTGGTGGGTAGGGGCGAAATTGATTGACAGGCGCCAGAGATAAAACCCTCATTTTTCACCATTTTTCCTCCCACGATAGTGGTTTTCGACCTAAATGATGGACAGTTGGTTAAGCAGATGTAACTCTTTGAGAGCGTAAAAATGAAACCAAATGGACCCTTGTGGGTCCATTTGGTTTCATTTTTACGCCCTCAAGAGTTAAAATATTCATCATGTGAATTATCCCAAGTCTACACAACTGGAGAATGTAGAAGATTAATGGTCATTTTGATCTGTATGTTCCAGGCGAGCATCTAGCACAGCGGTGGGCAATTATTTTTCCCAAGAGGCCAAATGAGATACATGAAATATTGTGGAAAAGCCAAGACTAAGTGCTGAACTAAAGTCTGCGTAATATTATTTTAATTTTTAAGATAAAGGTAAGAGTAAGATCAACCATTTTGACACTGGGGCCCACTATATTTACTCAAACAAATAAAGATTTATTTTGCTTTTGTCCACAATTCCAGGCTGCATTTCACACACCAAACAGTCCAACATACATATCAACATGACCATTAATCTTCTACATTCTCTAGTTGTGTAGACTTGGGATAATTCACATGATGAATATTTTAACTCTTGAGAGTGTAAAAATGAAACCAAATGGACCCGCAAGGGTCCATTTGGTTTCATTTTTACGCTCTCAACGAGTTACATCTGGTTAACCAACTTTTCCATATTTTACTGGAAATCTCTCAAGAACCACTGGTGGTCCCCGGACCACTGGTTGAAAACCACAGTACCCTTTTACAGGCCGGTCAGAGTCAGACAAAGGGCAGCATTTGGCCCCCGGGCCCTATGATGCCCAGGTATGATCTAGCGCATTCTAGTGCATTTTGGAAGTGCCAACACTGATTTTAATATGTACTCCTGCATCTTTTTCCAACACCTGCTTCAGGTTGGTCAGATGCTCAGTGTACATGCAGCATTACCAGTGATGGGCAGTAACTTGTTACAAGTAACTAAGTTACATAGTTTAACTACATTTCCCGTAACTTGTAGTGTAGCTTACTACATGTGTTCTGGGAATAGCTTGTAATAGCTTGTCTTCAGGATACATCACTGAAGACACGTCCCAGGTTGCATCTATTCGATGTATTAAAAAACCGATCAACCTATTTATAGTGACTCATAGGAATAGACTATGTGACAACCAGGGAAAGACTTGGTGACTACCGGAGAGACGGGTGGCAGCCGGAATGTAGACGGCACCCGGGTTAGCAGTATGGGCTAGCGCCCCAGCCTGTGTCGTCCGTGAGGAAGACGCCCAAAAACCCTTGGTTAGTCCTTTAGGAGGGCCGTTTGTCCACCGCTCATGGAGTCTCTTCCATGTCCGACGCTGGGAGTCTGGTGTAACGCACAGGTCCTGTGCCTCCTGGTGAGAGCAGGATTGGGCCTGGTGAGACGTAGGAGGGGCACGGACAGGTGTCAAACCACAGAGCCTAGTCCCTCCACGCATCAGAACCTCCCAGTTTTGGCAGAGTATTTCAGGGGCGGTGGATTGGACGGCCTTGGCCTTTCCCTTGTGGGACTGATCAGGGGTAGCTACTGGGACGTGAGTCGGGGCGTCATGAACCCCGGCTGGGTCACCTGAGTGAGGGGTATGATGTTCGAGAGACCCGAAACCCCAATGAGCTTGGGACACATCACTGAAGACACGTCCCAGGTTGCATCCATTCGATGTATTAAAAAAACAATAGTGAAGCTACACTACTTGTTTCGAGTAGCTTGTAGTGAAGCTACACTACTTTTTCCAAGTAACAAGGAAGGTAGCTTACTACGTTTTTCCCACACATATTTTCAAATTCCACCCATTTTTAATGGGTAGAAAACCTACATCCCAAAACCTAAACATGCCACCATCCCAGGTTCAAACCCACCCCTAAATTATTATTATTATTATTATGTTTTTTATTTATATTATTTTATTATAATGAGTATTATTTAGAAGGTTGTACATTAAGTTGGGATATATAGACTATTTATATTATGTAGTGTTGATGTAGCAAGCTACTTTTGTCATATAGCTTGTAGTGTAGCTTAATACTTTCTGGAGATAGCTTGTAGTGTAGCTTACTACTTTCTGGAGATAGCTTGTAGTGTAGCTTACTACTTTCTGGAGATAGCTTGTAGTGTAGCTTACTACTTTCTGGGGATAGCTTGTAGTGTAGCTTACTACTTTCTGGGGATAGCTTGTAGTGTAGCTTACTACTTTCTGGGGATAGCTTGTAGTGTAGCTTACTACTTTCTGGGGATAGCTTGTAGTGTAGCTTACTACTTTCTGGAGATAGCTTGTAGTGTAGCTTACTACTTTCTGGGGATAGCTTGTAGTGTAGCTTACTACTTTCTGGGGATAGCTTGTACTGTAGCTTAGCTACATTTTTTCGAGAGTAGCAGTAGTGTAGCTTACTACATTTTCCCAGTAACTTGCCCATCACTGAGCATTACATACGTGAGCCAATCGGTGTGCGGCGTGTGGGTGTGGTCGGCGTCCCTCGGGGCACCCTGATTGGCCGGTTTGGAGGTGATGTAATGGTGGTGTAATTGTGTGATGTAATGGTGGTGTAATTGTGTGATGTAATGGTGGTGTAATTGTGTGATGTAATGGTGGTGTAATTGTGTGATGTAATGGTGGTGTAATTGTGTGATGTAATGGTGGTGTAATTGTGTGATGTAATGGTGGTGTAATTGTGTGATGTAATGGTGGTGTAATTGTGTGATGTAATGGTGGTGTAATTGTGTGATGTAATGGTGGTGTAATTGTGTGATGTAATGGTGGTGTAATTGTGTGATGTAATGGTGGTGTAATTGTGTGATGTAATGGTGGTGTAATTGTGGGGTGGAAAAGAGACCTTTAGAACAAAAGTCATGAGTACTATCGCGCTCCGCTCACGCACAAGTAGGCCAAGGCCTACTTATGCGCAGTAAGCAAGTATGTACTCTACCGAGTCGAGTGCTGATCTAGTTAAAGTATGTAGTGTACACTACCGCAGTGGTTTTCAACAGGTGGTCCGGGGACCACCAGTGGTCCCTGAGAAGGTTCCAGGCTAAATGATGGAAAGTTGGTTAACCAGATGTAACTCTTGAGGGTGAATGAAAC
Organism: Benthosema pterotum; assembly: GCA_039105355.1. Classification (NCBI taxonomy): domain Eukaryota; kingdom Metazoa; phylum Chordata; class Actinopteri; order Myctophiformes; family Myctophidae; genus Benthosema; species Benthosema pterotum. Next base: position 47,871,007 of record CM076985.1, read on the forward strand.
CAAATGGACCCTTGCGGGTCCATTTGGTTTCATTTTCACACTCTCAAGAGTTAAATTATTCATCATCTGAATTAGCACCACTTAATTAAGAAGTTTACACTGTTTTGTTGGCAAAAACCCAGCCTGGAATTGTGGACAAAATCAAAAGAATTCTTTAATTTTAGGTCTTTGGTGTGAAAATGTAATCAAATGGCGGTCCATGGCTCAAATGCTGAGTAAATGGTGGCCCCTGGTGTCAAATATAATCCAATATAATCCTCACCAAGCTCTGCTTTCATAGTGAAATGAGAAAGTAAATCACTGGGGTTGAGAAGTGAGTGTGGTTCATTTGGTTCATTTGGTATCATGTTGTGAGCAGTATACCAGAGGACCAGTTCTAATAGTAATTCAGTTCACTATCATCCTGGGGGTCATTTAGGGGCCTGATGTGGACCCCTGGGCCTCCAGTTTTTCCTCCATTTTCAGTTCCAGGACTTTTATTAGTCAAGTAAAGCATCAATAATAACATCAGTTGTTGTTGAAGTTGCAACAGACACGCAGCATGCATAAAGCTAAAGGTCTGATGCAGAGAGTTTTCTGTTTTCAATGATGAAATGATGAGTAATGTTTCACATCATTTTAATTATAAGCACTTTAATTTGAAATATCTTTGGCTGTTTTGTATGCATCATGTTTGGTGGGGCAGACTGGGCATTTAGGGGGCATTTAGGGGAGCATTTAGGGGAGCATTGCCCCCCCCAATGGGGGCATTGCCCCCCCATGTCCATGCCTAGATCCGTCTCTGCTTTGAGGTGTCCTAACTGAAGACCAGATGAAAGACATGTTGAATTCACCTCACACTTCAGTGTTTTTAAGTTTCCATTTCCATTTAGATCTCCAAGTCCTTTTCCATGTACTGTAGCAGAGATGACCTGAACTCTCAACCTCCAAGACCTTTGTAAACCCAAATCCTGATCTCATCATGAAAAACTGAATCAGTAGTGTAAAATAATACATTTTCTCTGCAAAGCAAACAAATTCATAACAGTTAGGGCTGCAAGACTGCATGGGGAACTATACATAATTTGGGGAGAAATTCCAGAGCAGGTTGCAGAAAATTCTAAGATAATCTAATTCTATAACCTTTTATTTAGATTTTTTTTGTCTATTTTCTTTTTAAATACAAAAATAAGTGATGATGTAAAGTTAGTGGCCAGCATTCCCCTTCCTCTCCTTTTTCTAGTGTTTTGGTAGCCCAGACTGACTGATAATGTGAATCCATGTTATCAGGCTAATTATCTGGCTAATGTCACAATTAGGCTTTTGGACCAGTTGGTTTCACATTTGCGGTAGACTAAGAGTTCATAAAAAAGACCAAGATGGCAGACTGGTAGATGGCAGAGTAATAGAGTTCATTCAGACATCAGGATATACCAGGGGTCATCAAACTACGGCCGCCGGGCCGGACCCGGCCCGCCGCCCCATTTTACCTGGCCCCCTGAACAATTCCCGACGCACCCACCCACCCACATTTTTCCCCCGAGCAGCGCACATGACAAACCTCTCACGCAAAGCTGAGTCTGGTGCGCACAGACAGATTAACTAGCTGCAGCCCCCACCCAGGCTTCAGACAGACAGAGCTGTCTGGTGTAAAAATGAAATATTAATAATAATAATCGCGGGTCTTTTCCAACATTGAAATGTAAGTAGGCCTAATGCTGCTTTCGTTTCGTTCTCTCTCTCTCTCTCTCTGTCTCTCTCTCTCTCTCTCTCTCTCTCAGTCTCACACACACAGTCAAGTGCGCTGAAACCAGCTGATCTGCAAGCTCACCAGGTTGCAAAATGCTCAAAACAGGTCCCAAAACATGGTTTTCACCCGAGCAACTGTTTTTGATTTGTAGGCTATGATGAAAAATGTGCGACACGATCTCTGTTGGCTGGAAGGCAGCCAAGAAAATGAACAGCAGCCAGCTAAGGGAGACGACGGGTGCGCTATAGCAGAGAAGTTGCGACATTGAGGGGTCAGAAATTGAGCGCTCAAGCAAACGTGTTTGTTGCCAACTTGTCCCCATTCTCAATACAACTTTATGTAGAAGAGCCGCCATTAGACTGGCCCCATGAAGTGAACAGAGTTGGCGTTACTCTGTCTGTACTCATGGTCCTGGGTGTCACTCACTTGTTTCATTTGTTCCACCTGCGTAGTCTCAGAAGCGCTTTGAATTGAACTAAAAGTAGGCTTATGATAAAAGCAAAACCTTCGTGACTCTTTTGCTTATTGATCAGTTGTTCAGTGCTGGTTAGCAATATGTGATGCTAGAGAACAGTGGCTCTCAAAGTGGGCCGTCCAGCCCCCAGCTAAATAATCACATGGACCCTTATTTAAAAAAAACAAAAAAAAACAATGGACTCTCAGAGTTAAATTGAAAGAAATAAAAATAAAAATAAATGCGGTTAAAGAGAGAGAAAGACAGTCAGCTACAAGGTCAATACTTTTTTTCCACCAAAATTATGTGTTTGAATAGTAGCCTACAAAATCGAAAAGGTTTCAATGGTAATAAACAATAAGATTGTTCAAGCCATTATTGTGGTAATTGGACATTACAAGTAGGCTACAAGGCTTGAAAAAGACAAATTTGAGCAGACACAACCTCTCAAAGCTTCAGCTGAGCTAAACATTTATTGTTTAGCTCAGCTGAACCAAAACAATAAATGTTTACATTTAGGCACCCCTCTATGATCGTCACACTTTTTTCTGTTACAAACTGACCCGGCCCCCCATTGGGAAAGGGAAAAGTTATGTGGCCCTCGCTGGAAAAAGTTTGATGACCCCTGGGCTATACAGTATTTGTGTGCACATGTGTGTATCCTTTTCGACGAGTCAAAATTTCTTCACCCCAAGTGCTTATATTTAGAATGATGTGAAACACTACTACTGCTACTAACTAACTACAGCTGTGTCACCACTAAACCAACAGCATTTCATCATTGAAAACAGAAAACTCTCTGAGTCAGACCTTTAGCTTTATGCATGCTGCGTGTCTGTTGCAACTTCAACAACAACTGATGTTATTATTGATGCTTTACTTGACTAATAAAAGTCCTGTAACACTGAAAATGGCATGGGCATGACTTCGTGAAGCTGCCCCCATACCATTTTCTCCTGCCCCCCCCCCATTGGTAAATGATACATCCGCCCCTGCTTCACCCAACCCTGTGCCAGGGCAGTTCTTCAAGTGAGAATGATAGTGAGGTCCTCTCCATACTTGAGCAGGTACTTGCTGTGGTTGTGGTCAACAGACCATAGCAGGGGCAGGTGTCTGGGCTTCATGTATGTGAGGAAATGCTGTCTCCATCGACGTTCCAGCTCCATCAGGCCTCGCAGACCTCTCTCTGCGCTGACACGCACCACCTTCAGGCCGTGGGGAACGTAGGCCTCGTTGAAAACCCTCGTCTCGAGATCTGCAGCGTTCTGCAGCACCTGAGGACTCAGTGCATCATCGCTCTGCACCTCGTCAGAATAAAAGCCTCGAACCACAGCCTCCAACTCGGCGCGTCGGGCGTCCGGCAGGCTGTCCCCGGCAGAGAGAAGCGTCCGAGCAGCAGAGCGCACGCGCCGCCTGTCCGAGTCCTCCAGCACACGCACACACACTCCCTTATCAGACCCATGGGGGGCGCCGAACTCCTCGGCCAGCTGTTGCTTGAGCGTGTAGTCGTAGACGGTGGACGCAGCGTGGCAGGCGGTGCACAGCAGCAGCACGTCATGGGAGTTGTGTATCTTCATCTCCTTGGGGAAATGACGCCTGTACTCGTGCGGCACAATGTTTTTGCTAATGTAAGAATGGGTTTTGCCACACACAACGCAGAGATTCTCTTTGGCTATGACATGGTAATCCTGATGAGAATCGGGACGCCCCGAGGGTTCAAAGAGCAGCCGAACTATGAAAGGCTCTTCACTCAGTTGCTCTCCTTTTCCTTTGGAGATATACCACATAGCTTTCTTTTTGTCACAGGTACACAGCGTCTGGCCATCTGGGGCATGGAGGAAGCAGTTCTCATAAAGAGGCGATTTCCTGGCAGAGTAGCCAACGCCCAGTGGTTTTCTTTTGTTTTGTCTGTTTTTACGAGGATCTGGGACTTGCTGATCTAGTCCAGATTCTGGACTAT